>OZ026822.1:12231481-12376376 GCA_964023185.1 Macaria liturata
CGGAGCGGCGCGAGGCGCGCGCGGGGGCGCAGCGCTGGGGCCCGCCGCGCCAGGTCACGCTGCGGCGCAGCCCCGGGGCTCCGCTCGGGGCGAGCATCGTGGGGGGGAAGGTGAGACCGTACTACCTAATTAATAAATACATTATTATTTTAGAACATATTATATCCTCCCCAGATTTAAATTTTCTCTTGTTTGTGTTGTGTTCTATTTTATTTGTGTGTCCAATAAAGCGATAATCTATCTATCTATCTTGCGTCGTATTTCCAATACTGAAGCTTGTCACTCCCCCGCATATTTTACCGTATGACCACGGTGATTATAGCCATATTTCTTTTTAAGAATCTTCGCCATCTCATCTCGGCATTTCTCAAATCAGGTAGGTAGTAAATTAATAATCATGTTTTCAGGTGGATATAATCTTGAACCGCGAGGGCGAGGAAGGCGAGGAAAAAGCCATCTTCGGCATCTTCATCAAGAACGTTGTCCCGGACAGCCCCGCCGGCCGGTGCGGTGAGCTGCAGGTATGAATCTGGACGTAAACTGTGTGGTTCTTGGTCTCTAGTGTTACGTCATCATAATTCACCGTTTTCCTCTTTTTATTGCTGGGTATAGTTCTCTTTTATGTGTCAGTTGCGCCCTTACAGTGTAGACTTTGTTCTAGAGGATCCACAAATCGAACAATTTCATAGATCCATTTCACTGCGGGACTCCCTCCTTGCCTCATTTGTTTAATATACCTGAAAGATGGCATTTAAACATATTTTATTTACACTTGCTCAGACTGGCGACCGCATCCTGGAGGTGGGCGGATCGTGCGTGCGCTCCGCCCCGCACGAGCGCTGCGTGGAGCTCATCAAGGCGGCCGGGGACACCGTCACCCTCACCGTGCAGAGCCTGCTCTCCTGGGTGAGGGCACTTGTGTGGTTCTGTACAGCCTGGAGAAACAGCTATACTTTGCACAGAGACCTATAACAGATTAGACTCAATAATCTACTTTTGCAGGACTAGCATGGCTCGGGAACGAATAGTTTTGCCACCATTTTTATACGCCTGGTGGATAAATATGGTGGAATGTGTGAAGTGCATAGTGACAGGTGGATAAAAATGTTGGATAAACTATTCGTCCCCGTGCCGTTCTAGTTCTGCAGGAGGATAGTGACGTAACTTGTTGTTGCAAATGACGTCATTTTTTTATAAGGAAGAATTAAAAGGATTTATTGCACTCTCGGCGAGACCAGCCAAATAAATCCTTTATATGTTTTTGGCGAATTTTAGTTTTGTCTAAGAATTAATCGTGAGTATTAGGGGCATATAAACAAATTAAAAAGATATTAATTTATTTTTTAACATGTCTTGCTCTGTTTGCAGAACACAGACTCATCAGACGTGGAAGCGTCTCCCCCGACAGCGTCTCCGGCGGCCGCGAGGAAGTCGCCCGCGCCCTCTGTGCACAAAACACCGCAACATGAGATTACGGTATGTACATATACATAATTACTGATACATATACGTAGATATTGGCTAAAGTCGCTTTTCGTATCCACCAATCCCTTTGGGCTTTATAGTTAGAGCAGCGAAATTTTAGAATAATCTAGCAGTAATCTTGATTCTTTAGAATTACAATTAAGAATTAATTAAAAGAAGGTCAAGAATAAGATAGAAGACCGAGAATTGTGGCTCCCACAGACAAAAGCGAATCTCTTAAATACGAAGAAGATAAAGTATACATAATAACTTATTACATCAGCTCGTAACATCAGAACTGTACTTATACACAAACCTATATTGCATTAGTTAAAAACCATTTTTTCACTTCCACAGATAACAGTGACATCTGAGCCGGACCCCCAGCCGGAGAGTGACGGAGCGGAACCCGCGGCCGAGCCGGCAGCGGAGCCCGAGCCGGCAGCGGAGCCCAAGCCTGTGTACAGTGACTCTGAGAGCTCGGACGAAGAGGACGAGCGGGAGCTGCAGGGGAGGACTTACTCTGATAAGGGAGTGGAGGTGAGGGACTGACCGCGCACAGAGCACCTCTAGTGGTTGTATACAATTGAAACATCTATTATCACTTTTACAACTTTCAAAAAAGTGACATGGAATCAGTAAGCCATTTAGATATTGTTGTACGAAATATTTTGATGATTTCCTAAAATTATTTCATGTTGTAATAAAGTTGATGTCAAATATTTACAATAAAGTAAAATTATCATTATTACCACAAGGTAACGAAGGTTTTAACATTTTCCTCAAGGTATAATAATGTGCAGTACCATGAAATGAAAGCTCCAAAACCACCTCGGTAGCAAATTTTACTCTCTAGGGCCGCACAGTTTTCGCATGATTGAGGCTAAAGTATACATATTAGATTAACCTCGGAATTCGCGATACCTATAATATATTTTATAAGTTGCGTTGCTAGAACTGCCATTGGAGATATCAATAAATATTGTGGTTCAAGAAAAAGTGTATCTGTTTTTCCGATATTTTACTTAAATACCTTACACAGTTTTCGCACGTTATTAAAGTAATTATTAAAACAAACTTTAGAATATAACAATTAAGGAGATCTCTGTATGAGCTCTCAGTTTACTCATATGCATGTCGTGAGTACAATATTATGTTTTTTGTCATAGTATGACAGTCGTTAAGCCATGTCTGAGTCCCTTAAGGCGGTTTGAAAACTCTGAATCCAGAGTTGGCCACTCTTACACAAACTTACATACCTTTAATTTTATGTTTTGCATAAATTTGTTGTAACAGTGATTAACATTTGTTATAGATCGACCGCGCCTCCGCCGGAGCAGTGAAGCGCAGTAAAGAAGAGAAGGAGGCTGACCCAGAGCAGGAGGATGACTACGGATACACAACCAGTGAGTGGAAAGATACATTATTCACGCTCGTCAACTGCATGTTCTACCTCGTACATGTGTACTTCTACGCCTGCCTCGTGGAGCATAATGTGAAGGCTTAGTAGTGGTAGTTACATTGCGCTATCGAAGGATCAATAAATAAATAAACCGGGACAATTCACACAGCGCCATCTAGCCCTAAGCAAAAGGTTATTTGGGGGAATATTTTACCTGTGGCAGTTATTTTGCCGCTAACCAGTAGTGTAAATGCACTACTTTGTCGTTCGATGATTTTACTGAAACTCGAAATGTAATTTTTATGACTACAGTACAGTGAAGCTGTGGGGGGGGGTTCAAGTCCAATATTTAGTGTGATGCGGAAGTTGTAATGACATCATGGTGATTTTCATCAGGTACGATTCATACTTGTTTTATTATATTATACATAAAAAGAAATTAAAATTGTTAAATACGAATATGCTATGTACCAAGCTAAGGTTTTTCTAATTGTACCTATAATTATGTATGCGAAGAATTTTAATAAAATAAGCATAAGCTAGATATTCTAACAGATTCAAATACTCAATACTATTTCTTGTGCTTCTATTCTCTGTAGTTTTTCATGTCGTTGTCATTTCCAATTTAAATTTTATTCCGATTCGATCCCAAGGGTACCTATCACATACGACTACATACTTACATTTCTACAATTTCAAGCGTTTCCATCGGTTTAAACAAATACTTTCATCCGAATTGTTCTTATTTTCGCAGGACTATTAACATTTCAAATATTTTAAGAGCAAAAAACCACTTTTTACTACAGTATGCTAAAGTCCAAACAGTCACAAAGTCAAACACTCATTGATCTATTTTTTGGTCTCCGCGGTTCGTCCCTTTTCCATATTAAACAGATTTAATATGGAAATGTTATACTAAAATATGGCATACGTAAATGGATAAAAACATTGGGGACATATTGTGGGTTCACTCCGTACCTTCCAGGGAGGTACTTGCAGGTGCCCTTCAAATGTAAATGAACGAAACGTTTTAACGAAATTCAGTCTAATCGTGTATTATAGGATTTACATTTTTCATTGGCGATTTATATTTATTGTGCTTTATTTCGATTAACTTAATTGTATTTCCGTTTTAATTTTTCATTATCTGTTAGTTAATTTATTTAATGTATCTTTTCACAAACTTGGTTTATATTTTTGTTGGCCGCATGTGTTAATTTAAATTACTCTTTTACGTTTTAATATTTTTAACGAGCCTATGTACACTAAAATATATTGGACTTTTTAAGCGTCACTTTTTATTTATAACTGATTTCACAAAAGGAAGAGGTTCTCAATTCCACTCAATTGAAAATTTTCATAATTCATACAACATTCAAACAGTTCTTTATGTAGACACTATGTAGTGAAGAGTTTCAGCTGTACGGTCGCATGTAAAATAAGTCCGTTCATCTTCACACCAAGTAAGCCCGGAGTATCTATTATGTATCATGCAGTAAAAAATACCATCATGAAGAAAAACCTAATTGACGCGTTTCCTCTATCACGATCATTGAGATTTTTGGCAGGGAAAAGTATGATATAGGATACATTTTATCCCAAATAATGCAAGTTCCTCCAGTGGTTTAACATTGGTAGCAATTCGAGAACGTTGGAATAAACCAAAATTAGTTGCACCATAATTTTCATTTTGGTGCAAAACTAACTATAGCCTATTCAGCGTTTCTTCAGAATTAAATTAAAAAAGCGGCCAAGTGCGAGTCGGATTCACGCACAAAGGGTTCCGTACTATCATTAATTTTATGAATTAGTTTAGGTATTTATTTTTATAGTTAATATATTTCTAAATATTTACTTACACATATTTAAGTTTCTACCTGTTTATTAAGATCGAGTAAAAATTGCTTAAAAATTACGTTTGTTGTATGGGATCCCCCTTTAATATTTACTTTATAGTTTTTTAATTATTTATTTTGAAAGGTTACAATTAAATATTCTGTGAAAATTTGAAGCGTCTACTTGTTACCGTTTTTAATATAAAGCAAAAAAATACGAAAAAACACACGTTTATTGTACGGGAACCCCTCTTAATATTTAATTGTTTTTAATTTTTAGTATTTGTTGTTATAGCGACAACGGAAATATATCATTTGTGAAAATTTCAGCTTTCTAGCTATCACGGTTTATGAGATAAAGCCTGGAGACAGACAGACAGACAGACAGTGAAGGCTTAGTAATAGGGTCCCGTTTTACCTTTAGGTACGGAACCCTAAATAGGTTATGGTCATAGAATAACATGAACCAAATTGAGTTGCGTCAATCACGCCATCTAGTGGCAAGTAGTAATATTAGCTTGAAACCTGGACAATACAGGGAGTAAATAACTAATTACTGCCCAATATTATATCTGTATATATATATTACACCTGTATTATCTGTAAATTCATCACTCCCGAGACGTTGCCCTAGCAACAATGTTTTTGTTATTTTTCATTTTGATTATTATAACCTATTTATGCTAATTTATTTCAATGTTTTCTAGTTAATCTTTAATGATTATTCCTTTCTTTTAATCATACCATGGGACTTATTTCATAAAATAATACTATGTAATTCAAGAAAAACATATTCTGGCTTTTTACAAACTATTGAAACTGCTGTAATTGAAAGCAGAAACTCATATACAAACAATCCGAATACACGGAACTAAATTTTATTCGTCACGTTTTAGGTCTTGTCTAATTTGACGCTTAGCGATCAAATTTTACCCAAAAATTTCATTAAATTATGCGCCGTCGAATAGCTTTTTGACGTTTTAAACTAAATTGAATGACCATAGATAATTTAGTCATCTCGATCTAAAAATAGTTTATTCGTGTATGCAGCGGAATAACAAAACCAGTTTGACAGGGACTAAACCCATTTAGTGGTAATTTAGTTTATTCCGTTTTCCGCCGAATTAGCAGCATTGTTTGTTTGCAAATACTCAAGTAGTATGAGTTATACAAATGCAAGTTTTCCCAGCTCGCTTCTTCTGCAGTAACGACTTCCGTTCTAGTCCCGCCACCACACTCTAGAGCAGGCATACTCGCAGGGCACCTGCCGACACTCGCGCATTGTTTACACCTCCCGACCTCGCTCGGAATAGATCCACATCGATACCGTTCGATAGAGAATCTTTACTATACTTACTGTATATATTGTAAGAGATTGAGATTGAAGTGAGGAAAATAATAGAATAGTTATATTTGTTGTAGGGGTTGATGTCGTGAATTAGACTTTTTCTATAGTCACCTTGATATTCTTACTCGAGGTGGAAACCCTTGGATTGTAGTTCTCGGGAAAAACGGTCTCTAGAAGAGTTCCAAAATTTGAATAAGATTGAATTAGTAAGTACATTATGAACCACAAATCATTCCGTGGCAACACACGGCACACGAGTTGATGAGCTAACAAGTACGTGTAGATAATTTAGTTGAACATTACAGGTCGAAAGTAGTTCGCTCGCTCGATCATAAACATATTTTATTGAACGGTAAAACAGAACGCCAGTAAACATGCTCGGGTATTTTTGTACGGAGACATACGGACACGGAGTTTGTAGAGCTGGATTGTTTCAAGGAATTTCCGGTATGTACTTCTAAATCCAGGTGTAGGTTAAGTATCGAAGCAAAAATGTATAGAACATGAATTGATGGTTTTATTGGTTCCAGTAATTTAGGAATCCTAGGTATTACGCACTACATGAAAAAAAATGCTCCGAAAAATTAAGTTTGTTTAGATATATATATGATATTAAAATATGGCTTTGAATTCAATAAAGGTTTAGTTTAAAATTACAGACATAATGGTCTTTTTTTTACATTTTTTATGTAACAAATTAAAAACGTACGTACTAATAAGGAATAATTGAAATTTGAAGTAGCTCACCAACTGGTTTACCCGTGTGTCGGTGCAAGAAGCTCCGCACACCGCCAGCCTCTATGTATATTGTATATAGTCCATATTGAATATGTTATACCTCCCGCCCCGGGATTGCTTTCTGTTTTATTCGCGCCTACACTATTTATTTACTGTTTCTTTTTTATCAAATATCCGAACGGCCTACTCTTCGTACCAATAAAACACAGTGTCTCATTTCTTCCTCTTTTTGTTAAACATCTAAATTTCTATGCTATTTGTGACCAGCTAATACTATTGATATTAAATGTATGTTCTACATAATTGTACTATACGAGTACTATGTATTTGCTTTTGGCCCTAAATAGGCCTGATGGTTACCAATAAACTCGTTCAGTGAATTTAAAAAATAAGACTTTTATCCGTGATAAGACAACTTCTGTCACAATTATAATGTTATCAAAATCGATTAAGTCAATTGGTTTTCAACTAGTAAGGAATAGACGGTGTCTATGCATCTTGCGGTACCTCTTCATGAATGCAATGTTACATCACTTCTATTGTAGTATGTAATAGTTGTGATTACCTTGAAGCTGCCATTGTAACGCTGTTAGAGGACTGCCGGCCTCAGTCGGTGACATGAAAGGCTTTGTTTAGTCCCGCAATAAAAATACTTTGTTCCATAAAACACGCTGTCGCGCCCTAAGCACCCCCAAATTATGCGACCCTCTTATCTTAAAATATAGCTGCGATCGCGCGAAATTTTTCTTATTTTTTATCCAAAACAATTGTTTTTTCCTCCACCATACATCATACGTGAATATTTTCACTTCATTTACCTGTCTTACTCAACAACAAACTTTATTCTGCCGCTGCTAATAAAATTTCCCCATAATTTGCTATTCAAATTCGCTCCTTGCTGCGTATGACATAAAAGACACCTCCTAGCTCAGCAGATATCGTAATACAAATTCGCAGACGCAGGATCCCAAATTGCTCGGCGGGAAAACTTTCAAGTCAAGTTTACCATATTCGAAAGCCCTTCAAATTATGCCATTCTATAAACGACTTTCGGACATTCATTTTACGGTTCAAAAAGCGATTTCAACTTTCGGGAAGGCTCAATTATATTATGCTGCCGGTGGCACTCAATTCTGATATCTATAGCTGTATTGCTATGGTTGATTTTCGCATACAGAGTGAAAGTCTTCAGTGTGATATCGGTGAATATTTTTCTAGCACGTGGTGATTTTCTCAGTGCTGTGTTGGAAGTCGCCGCGAGCGGACGTCTCTCCCGCGATGTTTTCTCATTCTCGCGATGATATTACGGAAAATACATATGTGATTGGATATAAATTATAGTGTTTGTGATTTGGATGACAAACGAGTCTAAAAGTGTTTTGAGTATGAGATTACTGCATACATAAATTATTCGCGTGAAGAATTATTATATACGACTCAAAATCATAATTATCCATTAAAATTTCTATTAGCTACTTCCTGTACTGCATCTGACAAGAAGCTTTGTATAAATTGTAAGACAGTAGTTTATTGACAGTAAAACTTCGTTTTAGTTTCAGTAATTATAATAATGGCTTACATCCTACGTAAACTTCGGCTGCCTAGTCGATACAAATCTTGAATACTAAATCTAACAAATTATTGCCAAATTATATCTATTTACTTGATTTTGAAAACTTTGACACAAAATATTTCCTCTGTCATAGCATAATGGTTATTGTCATACTACTTTAAAATAAAATACTCATCGTCATTAATTAAATAAACTCCATAATATTGCATAAGCCTCCTAACTGAGTAAATGGCGTGTCCTTACTTGGTAAGTCAGCTAAGCCCCTTCTGCCACTTCCTGAAATAAAACCCTCCATAAGTTTCAGACGAAAAATTAACGAGGCCGGTGACTTGTCGAGTCGTACTTAACGACTTGGGACCACTCACTCCTTCCTGACAGTTTGACCCCTTTTAGGGGTCATTCCCGACCCATCGCGGGTCACTCGGCCGATGAGGGGTCTAAAACGGCCTGTCGACGTCTACGTAAGGACTTTGATTTAAAAGGATGGCGTGATTGAAGACTTGCCCAAAGTAGCTTAAAGGATTTGTGGAGGCTCGAATGTATCCGATATTAAATGAGACACTTTTAAAGGTGTATGTATAAATAATTCGCCTTAGGGAGGTACAAAGATAAGATTAGCAGATAAGCAAAATTTATAATATATTTTGATCATGATTTCCATTAACCATTTGAAGGTTCCAGTTGATGTCTAGCACACAGACATCCTAACAATATATTTAGTCAAATATCGAGTAATCTGTTTCTAATTATCTATCTACATACTAATTAAGATAGCAAGAGGATACAATAACATATATTGCGATTAATAAATGCACAGGATTTACAATAACAATATAAATGGAACTTCGTTAGATAAAACTGCATCTACTAAGGTGTTGATTGCATTGTCCTCGCAAGCACTTGCAGTGTTGTCACATCTCACATCGATCTCTAGTAGAGTGACCATGGCTCGGCGCGCGGCGGACTTAGCGCGCGATCACACAACAGTGGCCAATAAAATGAATGAAGGGCGCCATCTGCATCGTCCCGCCTTTGATCTGAGCCTCTATTAAACTATTATTGCTAGATGATGGATCTGTCATCCACCATGGGACGGATATTTAAATACTTAAGCCCTTTCAAATGGTTTTGAAAGAAATATTGGTCTTCACTCGGACAAAGACGCCTTTGATACTGTTTTTCAAAACGAAAGAAGGTTCTTAGCTCTATCATTTACGAAGTAAGATTGGGCAATTCCTTAGTAAGTACAAATAAACGTGTAATTTGAAACAATAATGTGTGAAAGGAGACCCTACGGTTTGTTTTGTATATCGTTACATTCAATGTGAAAAGCTAGCCAACAACAAAGCTCATTTTACATAAAAACATGTATTAAAAAACGTATTTATTGCTTTCTTTACTGTTGGCACGTCAAACAAAATGATACTTCCCCGTAACTGATTTTAGAAATCATTTTAATTATGTTTGAAATAATGAAATCAAAAAGTGCCTCTCAATTATAAACCATGAATAAATGCTTTCACATTTTCAGTTGTTGTTATCAAATAAGTTTGGGGTGCATTGCGCGGTCTTCAGAAAGCTCATAAAGTCGTGCTCTGAAGCTTTTCACGTTTTAATTGCTTTGAGAAAGTTATTCACTCCGGTAATTTGTTTACCTGAGAGCAAAGCTCGCACGAAATGAAAATGAAATAATTAACAAAATGTTGACACGTTTTAATTAACTCTGAATCGCCATATTACGAAATATTCTGGAAACATTGATGTAGTTGAAACTCTTGCTTGTACACGTAACAATTTTTCACAATTTAATAAAAAAAACATACATAATTTAACTCCATATATGTATTATTTTAGGCAATACTTGTCGATACACATCAAATATACCTATATAGATATTTTAGTTGATTTCCTCAGACTAGATACAACGCACATATTTGTGCACCTTAATGATGCAAACTGGCCAACATAAGGCTCTATTACTTTGTTATCATAACTACATATCACTAGGTCATATCTGCAAGGATATTTTCTGATCGGCCATTATGCTAAGTGGCTAGATTAACATATTAACTTATTTAGGCTTGGCACACACTGGCTTTGATTTTTCCTTATTTAAGTGAAGCGCCCGTAGCTCCGCATGTGATTACTAATATCACGCAAAGGTCGACGCGGTCAGTCCTTGGATGCGTGACCAAAAAGTGGCATACCATTTTGGGCGCTTCCGTGGGACGGATGACACGTTAAATTGTAGTTTGTCTAGTACGGCAGTCGTTAAACCATGTCACAGGCCCTTAGGACGGCTTGATACACTCTCGACACCAGAGTTGGCCACTCTCATTTGATAAGAAAAAGAAGAAGAAATGGAAAGCAAAGCAAAACGCGAAGTAATGAGTTAACTAATATTATAAAGCTGAAGAGTTTGTTTGTTTGTTTGAACGCGCTAATCTCAGGAACTACTGGTGCGAATTGAAAAAATCTTTTTGTTTTAGATAGACCATTTATCGAGAAAGGCTTTAGGCTATATAACATTACGCTGCAACTAATATGTGCGAAGAAACAATGGAAAATGTGAAAAAAACGGGGAAAATTATTCATCTTTGAGGGCTTCCGTTGCGTGTGCTGCGAAAACGGTTCAAGATATCTAAAAAATATGTATGAAAGAATTATTCTTCTTGAACTGGTCTAACAAAATGTTTGCAACAGTATATGTCTATCTTTTAAGATTAACTCAATAGAACCGTGTTTATGGTAATAACTATTCCATGCGGACGAAGTCGCTGGCACAGCTAGTCATAGATATGCACGTTGCATCCTAGATCATAACGATCGCTTACAAGTTAATCTAAAGCTCTGTCAGACAATTCTAAGCTGTTTTGATAATTCTAAAGTTCAATACGTGATTTATTTCTTTATTACAAACTAATGATTAATTTCTTCTACGCAAGTCATTTATCTGCTTAGTCCTACATACCAACCAGCTCTTAATGAAATAATAACTATGCATCACATACTATTGTGATTAAAATTCTTGCCACACATAAAGCTGAGTACATACATATCTGCATCTTGACCTGTATTCAGCAGTGAGTGTGAGACTCAAGTCTGCAAGAACAATCACCTAATGTATTCCTTATACAGGGCTACGGCTTACTAACGCATGACCTTTAAACGGTGGCTTTATTATGTCAAATGTGACAACTCTTCTTCAACGGCTTTTTGAAAATCTAGAAAAAGAATCGGTGCTCTATTTAAAAATGATATTTTTTACACCAATTTATATAAACCGTAGAACAAAGGTTGCTGCTTTTGATCTACTATATCTACCGTTGGAAGGTTATGCGTTAGTTAGCAGTAACTCAGTATATAACTACTTACTTAAGGTAATGGAAGCAAAGCCCACTCGCATATAATGTTATTTTGCTTTCATTTTTCATACATTACTGGGTTATAAGGATAATAATAGGACATCAAAAACAATGTCGTCACGTTATCGTTTAGATACGACAAGGTAAAGTGAGGAAAGAACGCGTTCTTTCTAATTATACATAACTCGGAATAGATGTAAGTTACTACTTTTTAACTCTCAGTGCTAACAATACGTTGTATTAGGTAGGTATGTTTACTAGAAGTGCAGGGGTCTTCAAATCTAGAGTAAATAGGTTTCTTCTAGGCAAGCGTGCTACATCTTAGACTATAGTGGTGCTTAACACCAGGCAGGCTATAGTCAAAAAAAGCATATTTCGTTTTAAAAAAAAAGTGCAGACCTTATAAGAAATACAATAATGATTCAGATATATCTAGATGATCCTTATAAAGTTACCAACGTACCTACACTATAATGTAGACACCATATTCATGTGTTAATCCTAAAGTTTTTTAGTGTTTTTATTTTCAATAAACAAACAAGCTCAAGAAATTTGTTCTAACAAAGACATAATGTTTCAATTTATCGAAATATGTAGTAGAGACACCGTTATGTTCTGATATCACAACCCTTCGCGCCCTCTAGCTTCTATCTACATCAGATGAAACATATAGTCGGACCTAGGTATATAGGTAGGTACATCAACTTAATTCAATTTGAAAATGTCTTTATTATTATAAGATTCAACTTAAGTAACATTGTCAGTGTACATTATATCCTAACAGTTACAACAAAATATAAATTGCTTTTTTTAACACCATGGTCGTACAAAACTTTTATCATAAATTTTAACGTACAATAATTATAGCTTCCTTAACGTATATACTTACTATTAAAATCATGCAATCTTTATGTTTGCTTTGATTACAGCTAAACATTTTTAACAAATACAATTTGCGGGTAGAAAAACATTTACATCAACTACTTCACTATAACTACACAGTATAAAACAAAGACACTTTCCGCGCCTGTCCCTATGTCTGTATGTAATATTTGTATGTAAGTATGTACTTTACATCTTGAAAACTACAAAACGGATTTTGAAGCAGTTTTTTGATAGGTAGAGTGATTCAAGAGGAAGGTTTATATGTAATACCGCGTGCGAAGCCGCGGGCAATTGCTATAATTGTATATATTATGTAGGTATCTATTTATATTCCGCGCCTCCAGTAATGAGGTTTGGTAACTCTTGGAGCATCCAATGGGAGCATTCTTTGTACAATCTATTTAAACTCACTACAGAGTTACTGCATAGTTTGTTTGGGAGATAGTTTCGGTACGAAATAGATTAACTACAGACGTGATGTATTGATAGCTACTATTGTTTATTCTGTGTCGGCGGGAGTGACGTCGGGTTAACTTGAGCGGTTTAAAAGCTTCAGGCTGAAAGAAAAAATATTAAATAGGCTAGGTAATGTTTACAATATAAGAAAATGTTGAAATGTATAGGATTATTTTGAAAGTATGCTATGAATGACTTAATAGCACAGGATATATTTAATACTAGCTGTGCCAGCGACTTCGTCCGCATAGAATAGTTAATACCATAAAAACGGTTCTATTGAGTTAATCTTAAAAGATAGACATATACCTTTGCAGACATTTTGTTAGATAATTTCAAGAGAAATAATTCTCTTAAACATATTTTTTTGATATCTTGAACCGCTACTTCGCAGCACACGCAACGGAAGCCCTCAAAGATGAATAATTTTCCCCGTTTTTTTTCACATTTTCCATCGTTTCTTCACTCATATTAGTTGCAGCGTGATGTTATACAAAACCTTTCTCGATAAATGGTCTATCCAACACAAAAATATTTTTTCAATTCGCACCAGTAGTTCCTGAGATTAGCGCGTTCAAACAAACTTTTCAGCTTTATAATATTAGTATAGATGATTTTAAATGTACAATATTTTAATTACTATCTTATTTTATGAACAAAATATAATTTTAAAAATTCTTAATATCTAGCATAAGTTCAATATCACAGATTTAGTTTACAAATTTGAGTTGAATTTTAAAAAACACACTTATAAAAAATATTATTATAAATACTGGGCCACCCAAGACGCGATTTCCTCAAGCATTCCGCCCGCCCTGCCTAGTAGTCCACCCGCCCTGCCACAATCGATCTGCAATTCGTTATTATCGTCTATTTCTGTTCGATCTCATTAAAGTTTCAGCACCACGCGTGTATGGCTTACATACAAGCTCAATAATAAAATGTGTATTTCACGGATATTTAGGATAAAGTTTGTTCCGGGACTGATAATATGAGCATAGTTTTTGCCAAATAGTTTCGTGCAAAATTGTTTAATGATAGTTTACGAAGTGAAATAAATTCTATGCGTTTAACTAGGAGTACACTTTGTTTACCTCACGTATACGGTCAGCGCTTGTTAAAAGTTTTGTTGTAAAATCAAACACATGAAGTTTAATAAGAACACACTTAACATGATACTCTTGGATCAAATTATTTCATATTGGGGGCTATGAAAGATATCAATCATGGTAATTTATGTAAATTAAAAACTTCCCTTTAACAAATTTCCATAAAGATAATCCCGAGGGTGGAAAAATCAAAAAGTACGATTAGATACAATTTAGGCGGAACTAAAGAAAGTTTGTTGTGGGGCCATTACTTGTAATATTTCCTCCATCGTTAATCTTCATCTTTTAGAGGAAAAAATATAGCTTTGTTCTCTATGCTTTTTAGCCGACTTTCGTAATGTGTGAACTTTGAAATCAAGTGTATTGTTTTCCAAGTTTTGTACTTACAGAAAACATATTGTCTCTGACATAGTAAATGATACAGTGTTAATCTAAAGTTTCAAAACTAAGTACTACTCAATTTTTATCGTCTTTTCAAACATGTTTCAAAATAATTACCTACTTAGATTTAGAACGAATGAAATGTTTCAGAACTGACAAATATTCAATTATTCTTTTAAACAAAATAAATGATCTATACATTTTAATTTAACTTTTTACGGGCAACCTTTTGTCTTTTTTCCCTATTATTTAGCATATTATAATTAAAGACCCCTCTCCCCTGCCCGTGGGGAATTCCCCGACACAAGTAGGTCGCGATGGCGCCACTGTCGCAGTACACAGTTGATGTTTAATAATTACATAGGAGATATAACTTAGAGAGTACTATTCATGTTATAATCAGTACTTAGTTTCATCACTCACAAAAAGCAATAGATCAATAATAGCATTCATATTATTTGAAATTATTTCAATGGTTTTTTTTTATATTTCGCCTATGTAGTGGTGTTAATATAAATAGTTAAATAAATAAATATTCCGGGACATTGCACACAGCGCCATCTAGCCCCACACTAAGCAAACGCTTGTGTCGTGGGTACTAGATATCGGATATAAAATGTATATAATATTATTTTGTTAATACATACATATATTATATGTAGAAAAGGCCAGACTAAACACAAGTTATTACAAATATTAAAAATCATAATGACTTGTGTCATGTGGGAACCCGCAACCCTAGATTAGAAGGCAGAGCCACTACCGACTAACAACAAGCTACCAGGCCAGTCGAATCTACATCGAGTTCAGTTTTATACAACAAACACATATTATTTATCAACTTTACGGCGTATTTTGATTCACTCCGTTGCCGTCTTAATACTATTTTGTCAAAAACCTGTCAGAATTAGTTCGTTCGCAGCAAATGACAGCAGTAAAGTAAGGAAACGCAATAAAACTATGAAATAAAAGTGCGTTGTAGATATAAACAAGTTGTTACGATATATTCATCGTATTTTATGTGGGTGAAGTTTTACGCTCGCTGGATGTAGCGAACGTTTGCTGTAAAAAATCTACGGGTGTTTGAGCTAGGGAGGGAGTTTTGGTAGTCTGGTGTTACATGTCAATATTAACAGAATTGTATGCATAAATTTAAATTGTTGTGATTTTGCCTGGATTTTTTTATTTGCGCAAAATAAAATAACAAAGGTGCAAATAAAAATATATTAATAACATGAAATCTCCTCGTCCCCAAACAGGACTATATATGTAGGTATGTGTTTACTTATTCACATATTTATACCAATTAGCATCACAAAAACCTGTCAAGCATAATATAATATTTCTAAAGACGTAGTTATTGTAGTTAGAACGTGTCAAACTCGTCTCGGCGCATGTCCTCACACAATCACATGCAATTAGCAACTAACACACGATAGTGTCAATACTAGAGGAAAACTGCGAAAGAAGGAAAATTAAACGTATCTAAACGGGCCAAGACTCTAATAAAGTACCAAGACGCTTAATTTGGTCACGCCTCAGGATGGAATAATTATTTTTATCGATCTACAATTGACCTAAAAAGTAACAGTAACGGGAATACCTTACACATGTACCTACTGAAATATACAATTGATATTATTAATGAAGCTAAGCATTTTATTTTCCTTGTTTGTTGTCAATATTCGAACAAGTGTTAGATAGCTATGCCGTGTTCTCTTGACAATAATCAATCGATAGTCCAATAATATTTTAAAAGTACAGGTTTGTTCATTCGAAAATTTCCTCATAATTTCATATGCTTATATTAAATTATTTGTTCGACAGTCACAATCAATATTGAAAACTAATTGTAAACGTGAAATCAGCTTAAGAATTGTGGTGGTATCATTTAGCAGAGTGTCATCAAACAATCGACTATGAAGTGTTAGAGAATGTGAAGTGCACGTGTACTGAATAGAAGTGTATAGTGTCTGTGTGCGTGTGTGAGTGTGTGCGTGCGCGTTGCGGGCACCGCTGTGCAGCGAGTGCGCGCGGCGCGCGGGGGCGGGGGCGGGGCGCGGGGCGCGGGAACCATGCGCGCGCGCCATGGAGACCATCTCGGAGGACGCCGAGGCAGAACTCGAACTAGGTAATTATACTACTCTATTTTGTTAAAAAAAGCACTATATTTTCTACAAGAAACTCCTGTTCTACTTTTACTACAAATATGATTCTTGGCTTTTGTCAGGGATATTGTATTGTTAGATTAAACAAAAATTAACTCTATTATCCACCTCTTCCTCTTCCTTGGTTCAAGTTCCTAATTACAATGGGTGTAGTAATATCCTTGTATCGGAATATTTCGCCATCGAGCTCTGTCTTTCGAAGCGTGGCCGCGAGCAGAGCATCGAGTTACTTCTTGTACTTGCGAGTAGCAGACCTCGCTACTGGATGGAGCTGCGACTACGTGCGGTGATGACATCATCCCTCGCTACTGGATGGAGCTGCGACTACGTGCGGTGACGACATCCTCCCTCGCTACTGGATGGAGCTGCGACTACGTGCGGTGATGACATCCTCCTTCGCTACTGGATGGAGCTGCGACTACGTGCGGTGACAACATCCTCCCTCGCTACTGGATGGAGCTGCGACTACGTGCAGTGACGACATCCTCCCTCGCTACTGGATGGAGCTGCGACTACGTGCTGTGACGACATCCTCCCTCGCTACTGGAAGGAGCAGCGACTACGTGCGGTGACGACATCCTCTTCTACTTATCCGATCACAAATATTAGTTGTAACAGAATGTCTATTACTTTTTTTACGTACTTCAGTTTTCAGTAAATAACTTGTATATAATGTACATTACATGTGAAGAGGTCATACCAAACAACGGCACGAGATTGATGGTAGCTATTCTGCAGTCACTTAAATTGGTCTTGAAAGTCACATCTAGCCCTAAACTTTTTGGAACCAATTTTATTTGCTCTTAATCGCGTGCACTCTGCAATCTTTATACATCTATGCTGACCCCGAAAAGAGCATGTAAAACAAATAAGAAGTGGAAACTCTTTTCATACAAGCTGTAGGCAAGTCAAGAGTGACCAAAAATTAATATCGTAAGAGCAAAGTTGGTCCGTCAACGGACAACTTTAAGAAACTCACTTGAACTTGTTACAAGTTATGCAGAAATACTGGCAAATGTGAGCCTTATTACTTTAGCATAAGGCACAACAAATCATCAAACACATTACCACTAACCAATGTATTAGTTGTAGAGAACTTGGACACTGGAACTTGGAGACTTGTAGTACTTTGGTTTATAAATTATGTTGAGAGACCGAAATGGCATTAGTACAGTATTTACGTGTTAAAAAAACAAAAAAATACTAGTATAATCCACCGACCACCTCACCTTCTGAAAAAAATACATATTGACACAAACAAATTGGTCACTTTAAATAACTTAGTTTAAATAAGCACTTTAGTAGTAAAATGCAATATTCTCACCATATTGGCATTGAACTATTCAGACAAGTTGCTCGATAATGTAATTCTCGAAACGTATTCAACTATTCAGAGTTATTTCAATACATTGACATCCGCCCACACTTAGCTATTACAATTTTAAATTCAATGTGTCTGAAGGAAAGCAACTTTACTGGAAAAGATATTAATAAGAAGCTATCAACAGAAGATGAAATGTCTCTACATACATAAGTCTGCTTGAGAAAAAAACAAGCGTACTGTGTCTTGTTGACATTATTATATAAAGACCTGAATCAAAAAGGCAGTTCGTCATGGTACAGCAGTTGCTAGGTCAGGCCAGAGGCTCAGGACGGTTTGAACTTTGACCACATTTATGACATATCTACTCCTGATAATCCTTTGGCAGTTCATTCATTTTACCGTCTTGTATTTTGGTGTTTTTAAAAAGTTACCTTTCTATATTTCTTATTAAATGTCAGTGTCAAGCTCACATCGCTAGGTGTGAGAGTGTAGAGCGGCATGATGTCCGCCGCACATCTACATCTCATTACTCTGGATATAAAACTGTAAAGCCACATACACAACACTAGAGTAAATATACATTTCTACTTTAGGTATTGCATGTATTTAATCTAATGCCGGGTGCCATGAGGTTTGTGTTGGCAGCCTCGATTGAGAGTCAATTCCATTCCACTTCAGGTATGCTCCACCTTGAACTAAAGTACTACAGGTGACCTGGTGGTCTTACACCTGCCTGTACCTACAATATACAGAGTTTAAAAAAAAAGGTGAATGAGTTACTTTGGATTCTTTAGATTGAAACCATTGAAACGTAAATCAAAAGAATGTTTAAATATTCCCAACAAACTTTCAAACTGAAGCCATATTTAGTTAGCATCTGCTCGCCGCGGCCGCTGCGGTGTCCATTTCTGTTGTAGGAAACTTTTAATGGTTTCAACAAAACGTTTCTATTTGCAACGAATTTTGCCAACATTAAGTAATTGTTTCCTTCTTTACGCACTTTGTGGCGTACCTTCACAAAGTTGTGGTTGAAATTTTGACTCGAAGTTGTACTTTAGGTAACATTTGGTTTGTTTCATGCCAAGAAAAGTAAGTTACGAAGAATTAATTGAGAGTGATTAATTTTTGAAACTTTCTTTAAGTAAGGAGTAATTTATTTTTGAAACTTTCTTTTATGAAAAAGAAGATTTACTAATATTAAATCAATAAATACTATACTACTTTTGGTCGTCCCCGTGTTAATTTATTTCTTTAAATTCTTCCGATGCTCATTTACATTTCAGGACAAATACGTATTTTCTCTATTTTGACAAACAATAATTAAGCATATTGCCCTTATATTATGTATATAAAAAAGCCAATTGTAAGAACACTCGTACATTGTTCTCATTGTAGGTACAACTGCAAACTGCCAATAACAAACCTCTCATCACAAACAAACCAGTTAATTAAAAATGGAAATGTATGCGGAATTGACTTGTTCACGCGCCAGTACCCGCCCTCAATACACACACATACATGTATGTATGTGTGTATGTATGTATGTATGTGGCTGGACACTTGCATCGTCTGTGACCTCATCGAGTAGAATTGATGGCTTTTAACCTCTGCTGCTATTAAAGGAGTGCTACATATTTTGGATCTACTATTTTTTAAAAATTTCAATAAAAGGAGGTTCTCAATTCTTCCGAATGTTTTGTTGTGGGTATGTTACGTGGTTATTCTGCTATTTGCTTGTTTGATGTTTAAATAAACGAGTGTCACTACTTTTGACAGTATATTTTGAACGGGTAATTAAAGTATGGACCTACTGTTATTATACGTTTAAGATTTATTAAAGGGATCGATATGGTTGCAATTTAGACGTGCAATTTTAAAGCCTGTGATGTTTTTGTACAATTTGCACATTTGAAACTAATAGTACTATCAAAGTACCTCGAAAGCAAGAGTCTTTCTATATTTTTTATTGCTATTATAAAAAAACGAGAAAAACGAATGCGTGTACATAATCAGATTGGTAATAAATATTAATTCATATATAAATACAGAAGCACCTGCAAAATATCAACATATGTTTTTTTTAACTTGAACGGGTTTGCACTTTGCCATAGTTGCCATGTACGTCACTTTACTAAACCAATCACTGCACTGCAAATTGTATTTGTATTCAAGAACATGCTCCTGCGCAATGAATTACGTCACATCTATATACAGCACGCTGACGTCATCACTACGTCACTACTCACTATTTCAAGTAGCTTGAGATATCATCCTGCGGGTACAATTGGAACTAAAATGTTGATACTAGGATATGATCCTACTACTATTAATCTAGGAAAACTTTCGTGGCATGTTTGTTATTTCCTAATGCTCAAATGGCTGGACAGATTTTAATGAAATTTGGCGTGAATGTAGATTAGAACCTGGATTAACACAAAATTATGTTTAATTCTTAGTTAATTTTAGTTAGGAAGCTGCAAGTCTTGATATAGACCAGCAGGCCTACCATAACGTTTTTAAAAGCAGTGTCATTGCCGCGCCGCTGCGATTCCGCTGAAATTCAATGCTGCTAATATTCGTACCACAAGCTTATGACGTAATATCGCGTTCCAGCGGATTTCAAGCGGATTAGGGATGAGACACTGAACGAATGATTTCGCTAAAACTGCATAAAATGAAAGAGTTTGTGATAAAATATAGCACAACCTATAGTAGTTTTGCTTTCAAAATTTGTCACTGTCACTGATTCGAAAACAGTTCAATATTTTCTTTGAAACTATCGTACTTGCGTGTTGCCAGATATCGGCTTCAACCGTATTTAGCTCTTTTCAAATACATAATGTAGTAAAAAAGCACAATAACAATTATAAATAATCATGCAAGTATGCAGTATGCAAGGGGTACATGCAGTATGCAAGAAATAATTTTTAATTTTTTTATTTATTAAATTTCGTAAAATGTACATAGCTTTTGCGACTGGAGTTGGTATACATTGTTTTGTGTACATTTTATGCCGAAAAAAGTATCCTGTATTATTTTCCTAACCATTTATTTTATTTAAATTTGAGCCCGGCTTTCAGCTGGTGTACATTTTCAAACTTTTTTCCAAAGAGTTCGTGCTTATTTGTATATAGAAATGGTACGAACTGCCAGATCACTATGTCTTATTCTCTTTTTTGCTTGTGTGTGTATAAAAAATGTCATGTACGGTATAAAAAAATATTCTGGTAGCACTGAATGATTTTGTAAACAAACTACCATAACAAACTGCCTATAAATTATAACTGTTTTATATATAGAAATGCATTGGGTCCCCGATTTAGAGGTGATACATTTGGTGCTGTATGAATACTACACAGTATGATGGACAGAATACCGCATGAATGTGTTCATGCACAGTGAAAAACTTATCTAGATAAACCAAACACTTTGGATACGCTTCTTAACAAAAAGTTGATTTCTTCAAGCGGCTTTTTGTTCTCGATACAAGCTGATGGAACGTGGTGGATCACCATGACTGTGATCACGATACCAAGACGGTGACAAACCATCATCAACTTCTTACGAGCAAGCAAGGCTGCAGTCGGATATACTCCATCTATTGGAGCTGGAAGATGATCAAATTCCTCTGCAAGCAGTATAACCACTTCGTAGACGAACGTTTACTCGTGTAAATTACTTTTCTGTGTGAATACTCTAAATATACGATGTGGATACATAAACTTAAAAGTTTTTTCAATAAATTGATGTTATAAGCTTGAATTTATTTTTACTGGACGACAGTTATTATGTTGGGGAACATAAACATATAACACAGAAGTTAGCTCTAATTAATCATCCTTTTTAACTCTAAGATATCATTTAATTTGTTAGCTTATGCGTTCTATATTGTGTCTCAACTATACTAATTTATAAAATAGGTTTGTGTGGTGTAGGCATAGTGTGTCGTACATAGTCTAACTATACTGCTACTTTATACCTTTAAGCACAAGATGGGACCTATTTTTTAAAATAATAAATTGTTTATTGGGCATAAAATACAGTGTTGTACAGCTTTGAGTAATAAAAACTTACATCAATTACATGGGTGTCATACGTTGGTAAGGTTTACTGAGTCTTGTACAAGGTACCTCAAGGGTCCTGAATTGCAAGACTGCAGTACCTCCCGCCGCAGCAGGCTTCTTTGCCTATATTTACACTGATTTTAGGTTTTAAAACATAATTATACTGTCCTAACCATAAATAAAAAGATTACAAAAATATGTATTGCTATTTGCTAATTATTGTAAACAAACTTTTGGTCAGTGATACCAGCATTGAGGTAACTAATCCGTAGAATGTACATGGATTATCTGATTTACTGACCGCCAGTGTAAATTTTAAAAACTAAGCAAATTTTCAGCCTAGCTAGATACTAGCATATTTAATGCGGCTGAGAACACGGTACTATGTGGTGTGTGTGTGTGTTAAAAGTTGTGATCTGATTGTGGGTGAGTAGGTATTGTGTGTAGTTCATATGTTTGCCTTGATTTAAGATTTATGTTTAAATTAAACAAATAGTTATTGTACATTTTGTCTTATTAACAGTTAATTTAATACCCTATTCACAATAGTATATATAGAAGGGCACTGAGCAAGTCACTGTTCTCAAAGCTAGGGTACACCAACATTCTGCATAACGATGCCCTGCTGCGGTACTGAATCATCGTTATATTGCCACCTCATCTGCTGTGGCGGTAGTGTGATCTCGAACTGGGTCCCTGCTGTAGTTTTGGGTCGTGATAGTTGGCTCTTTAGCTTGCTGTTGGCTGATGAATAATAAATAGCTGCAGCTTGAGATTTATTTTCGTTGCTCCACATATTCACTGGTGTTCGGTATTTTCGCAAAAATTGTGCCGAACCACACACACATAACCATTGTATATCAATTAAATTCAGTTTTCTTTCATATTTTCAATAATTTAAAGGATTTAAATGGAAAAATATCTCAAATACGCAAGCAGATAGCAGCGTTTTTAGCATCTCAAAATAATGTCAAATTGACAGCTCAGCGATAATGATTCCGCTGGCAATTAGACGTTATGGTACCGATTTAGGCAAAACGCCTAGGAAATGAATGAACAAAATCGCGTGACGTCATCAAAACCTCGACGCGCCGCGACACTGATTCCACCTTATTTAAACGTCAGAAACTAGACGTTGTAGTACCGATTATCGCAGCAGCACTGCTGCAGTACTGCTATAAGACGTTGTGGTAGGCCTGCTGGTGGCAAAAGTGCTGCGTTCAATTGGGCGTACAATTTTGTACGTAGTATAAGAATAACTTTGTTGGCCAGGACTCAAACCCGTGGCGAGTTGGCACGAACCACGCCGGATACATACGCTAGATTTGTTTTCGGATTTGTAGATTTTGCATTTAAATTGGTGAAAATGATAGTTTTTTTGTGAAATTGGTGTTTGTATCAATCCGCATTTTTCTGGTTGAATGTCAAAACATACTTAAGACATACACACATAATATGTATGTACATGATATCTTGTTTAGTAAAATGTGAAGAAAACTTGGTTAATTTTTACTCTCGGCATCTTTTAGAATGAACTTGACCGGATTACAGTTAACATACAAGTTTTTTTTATCTATTTGGGGCTGAATTTTTGTAGTTCTATTTTCATCCAGAATTGTCGCTTGGCTTCTAGAATAGTTGTATCTAGTAGAGAAGCTATAAAGACGCGGGTAATCTGTAGCCGCTCGTTAACCGTTTACTGCCACTTGGCTCGCAGTTACGGTGATATAGACGACCTTGGGGCGTTTTAATACGCCGCTGACAGATCTGCTTGTTTGCAAAGTAAGTTATGGGCGAGATAGTGAGGATTCACTGCTAGTTATAGGCTGCTTTGTGGATTTTTTAAGGAAAGGTCATACTTTAGAAAGTTTATTGTCTGCCTTGTATAAGTAAAACGTTTGTCCGAACATTGTGGTGATCTACCGATGTCTAATAGTTATATTATTGATTGACAATGAAAGCAATTATTCGTAGAATTAATTTAGTAGTATTATAAAAAAGCGTCTTGTGACATATTATTTACCTTACTTTTCTTACTTTTACGTGTTAACCATGTATAACTGTATACTTTTGTTAGTTATTTGATCCTTAGTAATTTAATCTGCATAATGGAGATAGCAATTGTACTATATTTTTATTAATTTAATGGTATCTATTGTTGAAACCCACCACAAACAAGGTACGAGATCCATGCGACCTCATTTCCCCGAGGCATGTTGTATCGCGCCATCTAGCGGTGCATGTGTGGCACTACTTTACATGCAGCTGCATCCACTCCACCAGTCTATGGCACTTCACTCCTCGCGGTTTATAGCCAACTATATAAACTGGGGTTTAATGCCAAATGGATCTCTTATTTAAATGGCTTAAGATATTAAAGTCTAGTCATCTCTACTGTATTTCTATCTCGCATGTTATACTAGAGCACATATTTTCATCTATGTGTGTGGTATATGTCCACTGTATGTCCACTCATGTCACCTGGCGGTGACAATGGCAGGTCGAGTGGGTGTCCTTATTTCACCACCACTTGACCGCACTCCTCCGAAGTAATGGTTCTAGAAAATACTTTTTTTATAACAATAGATACTTTCTAAATCATACCAATGAAAGCGAATGTAAGTTTGTTGGTTTGACCTTTTTTGTTCCTCTTTAACGCACGTGCCATGTGTTCCTTGTAGTTTTTATGAGTGTCACATATGCATAATAATCCTAAAATACTGGAATCCACTAGCCACAGTATTAAGAGACAGAATTGCGTTATTTGCCAGCGAATTTATCGTGAATTATTACCGAAAACGTAATCTGTTAACGCACAAGCAATACCCGTACATGACCTACTCCATACTTCGCTATCTCCAGTACCTCCCCCCTCTCCTCAGGTACCCCCCCTCCCCCCTATCAGTGGGTACATTATTGGAAGGCTTTATCACCCCGCTGGAGGTAGCGCGCAGACTGAGCCGCAGAGCTGTGTGCTTACAGCGGGGCGGGAGTTGAGGGATAACTTGATATACCTTCAAATACAATTAGTACATACATACTCGTAGGTTAGTATGGGTTATTTTTACGTGGAATTACGTGGATTACGTTTATGTTTAACTTTAGTTTAACTTTAAGCATTGCTGCAGCCCAGCGTGTAACGGGGTGTCAAATAGAAGGTACCTATTTATTGTTAGATATAGATTATTTATCCGAAGACATGTGTCTTCCGTGGATCTGGGCGCCCACCACGATGTATCTGCCCAAGAGGACTCCCCTAACGAATTGATTTTGCGGGGAAGTTACAACCCTCAGTCATAAGGAAATACGACTCAAGAAACAGAGAGAGAGAGAGAGAGAGAGAGAGAGAGAGAGATGGATTATAACAATATTTGTAATAGCATTTCTAATACAAAGATTACGTTTAATATCCTCATAATCTTTTTTAATAAACTTTACATTACGTACAAGTTAGATGTCTGTAGTTTTGACCAAAAAAAATGTAGTTAATGCCATTTTCTAGATTACATGTTTTTATAATGTAAACTGTTTAAAATTGAAACTATTTCAAAATTACGCTTCTGTTCATTTCATACCTACTCGTCAGTTGAAAGTGGCTTTTGAGAAAAAGCAAGTACAACTCAATTTGTGAGCAGCGCTTTGCTGACACTTTACCACGAGATTGAGGAAGCAAATCTTAGAACTTTTTTTTTAAATCCCTTTGTGTAATATTTATTCTCCCTTTCTTTAAAGTACCTACGTTATTTATCATAGTTAACTACAAAGTACCTGATCAAATTACGTAGCTTTATAAAATAAAGGGCTATTAATATACAAAAAGGTCTTGACAAAATTGATATCCAAAACGAGATGACATTCAATGTTCGTAGCAAGGGTCTACAAGGGCTACAAGGCGCTACGAGCCTACGCCGTAGCTTCGTAGCTGCGTATACCGCTACGTCTATGATGTTTTGACTTTGAGTATCGATATGAAAAGTAAGCAAATTATTTAAAAAAACGCTATAGTATAAATATTTAAGTTTGTGACATTGTTCTACATTTTGCCAGCTACTACAAACGAATCATTTTTTGCCAGTATCGCATGTTTATAATTTATCTCTCCCTTCCTCCTACCTTTGTTTTTCTCACCGCTGAGAGTTCAGACTCCTTGAATCGTTCTTAGATAGAAATACTTACATATATATTTTAATTTTGTACATTGTGTAACTAAGGAGACAAATGTATTGTTCAGTCACAGCGTAACAACATTACATATTTCAGCAAAGTTTTGATCTGCGAAGGATTTCCGCAAAGTAACGCCTGATTCAATATCTTATGGTATGAGTTGTTCCATGTATGTACTAATACTTGTTTATTGGTTGCAGATAAGATCCGCAAGAAGTACGGCAGCCTGGGCGACAGCGTGGTGGTGGTGAAGCTGGAGCGCGCGCCGCAGGGCGGGCTGGGGCTGGCGCTGGCGGGCCACCGCGACCGCAGCCGCATGGCGGTGTTCATCTGCGGCCTGCACCCCGCCGGCGCCGCCGCCAGGGCCGCGCCCGCTGTCAAAGTCGGGGACGAGATATTGGAGGTCAGATTGTTTTCTTTATAGTTTTTTTGCACAAGAAGGTCAGAAATTTGACCGCCATAAACTAGTTCGCCAATAACGACATTCTAGAGAATAATTTTACAGCAGTCTGCCAGATATCAAACATCACAGTTTTTTTAATGTAAGCACAGTATTTACTCCTATTATAAATAAAAAATAAATAAATATTTCAGGACATATCACACAGCGCCATCTAGCCCCATACTAAGCTTACGCTTGTATCATGGGTACTAGATAACGGATGTAATACATATATACTTTTCTTTTGTAAATACATACTTATTATACATAGAAACGACCAGACTCAACACAAGATACAAATCAGAGTCCCATTTCTCTGTAAATTGAGACACGACAATGAACCACAAAACCACTAAAATACGTTAACGACCAACATCTTCAAATCATACAAGAGACTAATTGAAAATCTAAAATGTATTTCGTTGGCAAAGATAAACATTCTGTTACTCGTTGTATCCTTTATTCAAATCTGACCCTATATTTTCTATCAATCATCATATAACGTTACCCATACATACATACATACATACATACATACGTACAATGTACATACATACATACATACATAAAACATTAAGCCATCTTCGGTTGTTCGAGGCCAAATCATGAATCTGCAGAAATTCAGCAAACAATCTGCCAAATCATTGTATTATTAATGTTAATATTTGTTTGCGGATAGATTTCTTTGATGGCGTGGTTTTTCCGTATATGTATTTCTTTTATTTTTGCAATGTTTTCTTCAAAACTCTTATCGTTATGTTACAAAATTTGATTACATTGTTGAACGATGCGAATGTCAAAAATAGCGCGTCTGTACGTATAGCTAGGTGTGACAATATAAACTTGATTGGGGATGAAAGAAGCTTTTTTGTAATTTTCATTGGGCGACAACATCATGAAATAGAAAAACGAAAAGCCTAAAATACTGCTAATAACATGACACAATATATCAGCCCCAACAATCACAATAAAGATTACACGATAAACCCGCCAAAATATGTGTCCCAATAAAATATCTGAATTTGGTGCAAAATTCAAAAAGTCCTGATAACAATAAATCACACTGTGATGTCACAGACTGGCGTGACGCGCGGGTCGTGGTTTACATTCTAGTGTGATCTGCTCGGGTTTGTTCGGAGCGCAGTTAGTCTGGAGCGCTGCCAGGAGATGACCGATTGTTGCTCGGAGTCATTGGACACATGTTTTGAAAGTTAAATTAGTTGGAAAATTGCCATATATATCTCCACGACGAGATGTCTACTGATATTTTTCTGCTACATTATCAGTCATTTTCTTGTAACATTCAAAAAATCTCGCTAAATTACATGATTTTTTTCTATAATAAACGAGCAATTTGCAAAACTGGCACTTACTTGTAACAATCTGAATATATTGAATGTAAAGATAAGCGAAATATATAGAAGTATCAAGTCTAGATTCCTTATTATTGTAGTGGTATTATTTCTAGTTTCTCCCCATTCTATTCATAGCCTTTGCTTGCTATCAGGTAAACTATGGCCTAGTGCAAACCTGTTCAAGTTAAAAAAAAATCTAACATACAATTATCAGCTGTCTTCATTGTTTTAAGGAGCCACATTGCGAGCTAATACTACGTCTCAGTGAAGTAGGTGTGTGGTGCGTGCTACAGTGCTGCCGCAGTATATCGGCGGCAGTTAAACGACTCCATTTGTTCCCAGGCTCGGCTGCCTTTACGAGCTGCCATTGTTTTCAGTCAGCAGGGTTGGACTCCGGACTAAATATCCGGCTGCAATTGGTTAAGATAATATGACCAATAAAGCATATTATATCATTGATTATTCAAAAAATGGAAAATATGCGTAATACTGAGGTCAGCAGGTCTAGGCTGTCTATTCGATTGGTTTTTGATAATCTTATCTTTTATCGATTTTACTAATGTGTGGAAAATTGTTGCTTTAATTTATTTTCCCACCCACAAACTTTCTGACATAAAAGTCATATAATTATTTTTAGCCTAACACATTTGCACAGTAAGGGACAATACTACCTATTATTATGCTCACGTTTTGTCCGGAGCGCTGGCATCTCTAGAATTCCCGTAAAAGCAGTTATTTCCCGTGATTCATCACTGCTCCATAGCTCACAGCCGCGCTGGCGACCTGCCATACACTACCTATAAAGTATGTAGTCTAGGAACATACATCTCTACAAACACACGAAAAAAGAATTGAAATGTGCTCTTGGCTTTGCATTATTTTTAGCCTCATAAAGTAGGCTTTCCTGCTGTATTTGCTGTTTTTAGAGTATTTCTTCATACAAACATATTTACAGCTCCTTGTCATGAAACACACGAGTGTACGTACAATTGATGTCATTTGTTCATTATTCAGACTAAAATCTGTAAAATCTAATTATTACTTTACAACAAGTAACTATACATATACCTAATATACCTACAAACTGGCGTCCTGCCATCTCGCCCGTCTCCTCCACAAACATTGTATAATTATTGTGTTGTGTTGTTTCAACAATCTCAGCCACACTGACGTTTATGTTCACTCAATTATGTGTTCATTCACAGTTATGATGGGTCGAGAGATATTAGGACTCTGCTGCCAGATGTTTGACATTTGACTGCTGTTTAAATGCATATCGCAGTTAGATAGTTGTGATAGTGCTTGCTTACCTTGTCTTGGCTTAGACAGTTCTGCCCATCTAAATTCAAAATACCTAACACCTAGAATTTTGTCTCAAACACTATTCTTAGATTTTTCATGCTTTACTTGAAGTATTACTGTAACTTATATCTTTATTATAACATATTATCGTGTTTTAAGCGCAATAATAGTAATATAGGCTTTGCCGGATATTGAACGATTTCTGAACTTGTTTCCCGCTTTAAAAAAGTTCTGGACAATTTGTCTGATTTCAAAAGACATAATATTTAAAATCCAGATCTTCATGTATAAAAATAAATAGGTGGCTTGCATACAACAGTTTATAACTGTTGTATAGACAGCCAGCACATAAAGATTGTAATCTAAGTAAAGTTAAATTAAAATAAAATAAAACTAATGGATAAAAAACAATGTAAGCGCTGACATTGTCCTATTTATGAGATCTCAGCTGATGTTCTTGCTTGCAGTGATGACGTCACCGTGCCCTAAGTATAGCCTTGTAGTGGCGGTGGTTTAGCTAAACATTGTTATTGGAGCGATAAATAGTGCGTATCGAACGATCCCAGATCTGCCTCGCTCGATACATCTGGCCCGGAGCCAACTACCAACTAAATACTGGCTGTGTACACTATGTAGCTTTATTGACAAATTGTCTTCGGTCTGTAGGTGCCTATTTGTACAAAATACAGTCTCATTGTTATTACCTTAGTCCTGTGTGTCACTTCGACAACAGTGAGAAAAACCAGGGAGACGTAGAACTGAATATGAATTTGCCGCCAAAAGTTGTATATTTTCAAATTTAAACTACATTTCCTAATTTTTACCAGAATCAATCAGGGAAATCAGGAGCCAAATCCGTTAATTGGGAATACGGCTTCGAAAAACAGCATATCCTTAGTGAAGAAAAATGACAAATGTCAGAAAACTGAATTGGCTACTGAAATTTTAAGGTTCAGCCTAACCAGCTCCAGCTCTACAGGTGATACAGGTCCATAGTATGTTCTGGAATGTAGCGGTCAACCAGCTCCAGCTCTACAGGTGATACAGGTCCATAGTATGTTCTGGAATGTAGCGGTCAACCAGCTCCAGCGCTACAGGTGATACAGGTCCATAGTATGTTCTGGAATGTAGCGGTCAACCAGCTCCAGCTCTACAGGTGATACAGGTCCATAGTATGTTCTGGAATGTAGCGGTCAACCAGCTCCAGCTCTACAGGTGATACAGGTCCATAGTATGTTCTGGAATGTAGCGGTCAACCAGCTCCAGCTCTACAGGTGATACAGGTCCATAGTATGTTCTGGAATGTAGCGGTCAACCAGCTCCAGCTCTACAGGTGATACAGGTCCATAGTATGTTCTGGAATGTAGCGGTCAACCAGCTCCAGCTCTACAGGTGATACAGGTCCATAGTATGTTCTGGAATGTAGCGGTCAACCAGCTCCAGCTCTACAGGTGATACAGGTCCATAGTATGTTCTGGAATGTAGCGGTCAACCAGCTCCAGCGCTACAGGTGATACAGGTCCATAGTATGTTCTCGAATGTATCGGTCGGTAAATAGGTGTATCAGATTAGATTCCACCGCGCGTACATTAGCAGATCATCTCTGCAGCTTCCAGCCACTGGAACAATGCCAGAGAGGTGGGAACTAATAACAATATTAGGAAGCAATGTAAAAAAAAAATTATTAACTCGAAGGTTATAATACTGCAAAATATAACTATGTACATACACACATGCACTTTTCTTTACACTTTATTAAAAGCTGCCAAAACATGATACGTTAAACTGACAATTAGATATTTTTTTATGTGTTTAGTGCAGTATCAGTAGTTCTAAGAAACATTCGCAACACTAATTCAATTGATATAGGATTGTATAGAAATCTCGCGACTCCCGATCTATCGCATACAGAGTAACTCGTTAATCATAGAGATTATAAACCAGCCTGTTACATGTTTTAGGCTGAAACCTTGTACTACACTAAATTAGAAGGGAAATAAAAAAAAACCATTACTTAAATATGTCATTCTAAACATTACTAGAAGTTGATAATATAATTTGTTAGAATCATTAAGTCACCATTAACACATTTACAAACCTGTCTTTCTATGTGCAAATCAAATTAATGGTAATTTCTATCACTCTTCTTGCCTAGACAATCTGCTTGCGTAGAAGATACGCGTTAAATCTTGTTGGCAGTAACAATAAAGTAAGTAACTCTGTAGCCGGTATAGTGTAAACAGAACAGTTGCAAGGTTGAAGCGAGCCACAGGTACACTAGGCTACCTGGATTACTCACATTCCTAGCTTACATCTTCGTATGTTCTAGATTACAATAACTGTTCATTGCTCATTTAGATACAAGTAACCCGAGTATTATAATAAACTAGCTGTGCTCGCGACTTCGTCCGCGTGGAATAGTTATTTTAGGCATCATATTTATTTTTGCAAACAACCTCTTCAGCTGTTACCCACGACTTGGACCGTTTTCGCAGCGCACGCAACGGAAGCCCTCACTGATGAATAATTTTCCCCGTTTTTTCCACATTTTCCATTGTTTCTTCGCTCTTATTAGTTGCAGTGTGATGTAATATAGCCTAAAGCTTTCCTCGATACATGGTCTATTCAACACAAAAAGAATTTTTCAATTCGGACCAGTAGTTCCTGAGATTAGCGCGTTCAAACAAACAAACAAACGAGTATAGTTAGTATAGATGTAATTTAATCCAAACTTATCGAAATAAAACGACATGAACGACGACATATCTATATTGGTGCTTTTATGCTTATAAAATTTTGAAAATATAAATAAATGTTACACATTTAAAAAAAAAATACTTTATAATAACAATGTAGTTATTTCACTCAAAAGTTATTTCTTGGAGCATTTGAAATACTAAGGATTCAATATTGTTTTAATATTTCACTCAATTTGAAAATGTATGCAATTAGGACACTTAAATAACCTGATCCTGAGAAAAATACATAAGTGTACGACAAAACACGTTCATATCATGTAAATCACGAACTTGTTGAGTGCTTCTTATTCACGATTACCTCTTTTGTCTCCATAGATGTACATTTACAAAGGTAATCAGCGTACTTTGTTCTGTCCAGACATTATTGTTCTTGCGTCAGAACAATAGCGCCTGTGCTTTATATCAGAGCCATTTTTAGGTGCAAGCGGCGTTTTGCTCTTCATTAAACACCAGGCGTTTACAAGCAATTTTCATAATGCAACTTGTAGTCGAACGCATACCTTTCATTACAATAAAAAAAACGGTAGGTAGAAATAGTATAAGCCTAGCGAACAATAATATAAAATTTCTTCCATATCATTTATTAGGAAAAACTTCCTGACATTTTAATCACAATAATTCCGTCCTTCTTCATTAAAATAATGAGGTCGATGCCTCTCTGGATAAAAACTCCAGCACATATTTCTGCCTCCAGCCATGTTTGTTAATTACGAACTTCACGACTTACAAAATTTAAGCCTTAATTTCCCTTCAACATTAATAAAAGTTCCCCGAAATCGCTGTAACGTGTAACATCATAATAAAATGATCACACGGCAATATATCTGAGCGGACAGGTTTATGGCTGCAGCGGCTCCATCTCGGCTTTGATCTGGTCAGGGAGAGGGGATAGAATGACTTAATCTTTACCTGATTATTAAATTGTTTGGAAATGAAAAACTGGTTTTGAAAGTTTGGCTAAGTTTGCTTGAATTGGCTGCGAATGGATTTATTTTGTGGTTCTGTGATTTGATACTCTGTTAAATAACTCTTTAAGTGTACAATAACGAAACTGATTTTGACTTGCACAAGAGCATTTACTGTTCATGTAATACTCAAGTTGTTGATTTTGCTTTCATCCAAACATCTATCCTCGATGACGAGTGTAGCTTGCGGCGATCTGTAACTACGTAACCTAACTCCCTATTCTTATGTGCTCAGCTTCCAAACTAGCCGATGAGGCAGAATACCAGCACACTACCAGCTGTCACTTACACCACAATACTTGAACCACATTCTTATTGCCGCAGGTGAACGGCATCGTGCTGCACGGGCGATGCCACCTCAACGCGTCCGCCATCATCAAGGGGCTCGTGGGACCTGTCTTCAAGATCATACTGCTCAGGTCAGAAATATTTCGATAAAGAGTTATTTTGTTAAGTACTTAACCCGCGCTATAGTTGTGTATATTAAACTTTATTGGAATCAGACATATTGTAATCAGAACAACGCACGTTCGAATCCTGCCGGTCGTGATTATTTTCGCTCCTTTCCAATAAAGTTAATTACAAGCAAATCCCATTTTAAATCTAGTCATTATCAATACATAATTATTAAGGTTAGAGCGTCACAAGTGTGTTATACTCAGTTATATTTTTACAGAAATAAATTAATATGTAATCTAAACTTTACTTATTAATGTATTTATTTTGGTACAATGTACAATTACTCACTATTTTTCATACACATTACCAAGTAAGTACTTACGTCTAAAACATTCAGATAGGAATGTATACCTACCGTTACATCTCACTAGTAGTCTGAAGAAACAAGATAACATTGATGATACATTAGGTGCTGACTCAACTACGCATGTCGGGTAAAAAAACTGTTATGTAGAGGTAGCATGAAAATAATATTGGTCAAGAAAGGGTTAGATAAGGGTGGAATTTGAAACTGTGAGACTGTATTTATAATTTTAACATTCAAACGGCTTAACTTAATTTCGACAAAGATGAAACGAATTTGACACATTTAGCTTGAATCAATGAAAGTAACAACACGTAAAAAGCCTGGCGTATGGACTAAAAATAAACACATACATCTATGTACAGTGTCCTTCCTCTCGTAGTATCACGGACAGCAACGCAAGCAGGGCCTATAATGCGCCGGGATGTTGTAAATAAACACATACATCTATGTATAGTGTCCTTCCTCTCGTAGTGTCACGGACAGCATCGCAAGCAGGGCCTATAATGCGCCGGGATGTTGTAAATAAACACATACATCTATGTATAGTGTCCTTCCTCTCGTAGTGTCACGGACAGCAACGCAAACAGGGCCTATAATGCGCCGGGATGTTGTAAATAAACACATACATCTATGTATAGTGTCCTTCCTCTCGTAGTGTCACGGACAGCAACGCAAGCAGGGCCTATAATGCGCCGGGATGTTGTAAATAAACACATACATCTACGTACAGTGTCCTTCCTCTCGTAGTGTCACGGACAGCAACGCAAGCAGGGCCTATAATGCGCCGGGATGTTGTAAATAAACACATACATCTATGTACAGTGTCCTTCCTCTCGTAGTGTCACGGACAGCAACGCAAGCAGGGCCTATAATGCGCCGGGATGTTGTAAATAAACACATACATCTATGTATAGTGTCCTTCCTCTCGTAGTGTCACGGACAGCATCGCAAGCAGGGCCTATAATGCGCCGGGATGTTGTAAATAAACACATACATCTATGTATAGTGTCCTTCCTCTCGTAGTGTCACGGACAACAACGCAAGCAGGGCCTATAATGCGCCGGGATGTTGTAAATAAACACATACATCTATGTATAGTGTCCTTCCTCTCGTAGTGTCACGGACAGCAACGCAAGCAGGGCCTATAATGCGCCGGGATGTTGTAAATCAACACATATATCTATGTATAGTGTCCTTCCTCTCGTAGTGTCACGGACAGCATCGCAAGCAGGGCCTATAATGCGCCGGGATGTTGTAAATAAACACATACATCTATGTACAGTGTCCTTCCTCTCGTAGTGTCACGGACAGCAACGCAAGCAGGGCCTATAATGCGCCGGGATGTTGTAAATAAACACATACATCTATGTATAGTGTCCTTCCTCTCGTAGTGTCACGGACAGCAACGCAAGCAGGGCCTATAATGCGCCGGGATGTTGTAAATAAACACATACATCTATGTATAGTGTCCTTCCTCTCGTAGTGTCACGGACAGCAACGCAAGCAGGGCCTATAATGCGCCGGGATGTTGTAAATAAAACAAAGCTATTGGGCGGCTGGAGGCTGGAGGGGTGTCAGCGACAGCCGACGGATGCCTTCATTACGGAGATAAATAACGCCGCGAGTGCTACATAACTATGTAGCTATAACTAGCCATAGCTGCTCCTTTCAACGCTCTGGAAAAGGCTGCCTCTCTACTTATTGTTTTCTATATTTCACATTTTTTTATTCGTAGTGTTGTGCCAAATTTGGAAAGCAAGTGATAAGATCATTCGAATTTTTATCACGCCTACTATTACCGTTCTCAATTTATAATAAACTAAAATAACACCTCTATATGTAAGTAAGATTACGATCAAATGTAAACGATGAAAAAAATTAAACTGATCAAATTACATTTCTAATATCAAATTCAGTACCTACCTTTACTACGAAATAACGTGACTTTTATCTTACAAAATAATTAGCAATGTAAGTGACACCATATTGCCTCTGGCCTTAACAATGATATTATTATCATATCTCTTAGAAAACATTCACACGCGGGCGGTAACGGGCGTTATAACGAGCGTAACGACGTGTAACGGCGTGTTCCCGACTAACGACGTATCCAGTGTCCTTACTTCCGGATGGCTGTAGTTAAAGGGCAAGAGGCCCTTTATGTGCTCTGTATAATACTGTATACGTACATATATATATATATATATATATATATATATGTCTTGCAGGATGTTATCGCTCTGTTCGACGCTATTATGTGCCGCTGCTTTGTTCATACGAGTTGTCACTTATTTGTATTAGTTTTGTAAGGGAATTGGAAAAATGTACCTTAGTAAGTTCATTACCAACATTCTCGCTGGTAATGTAAGTAAACATTAGTAGAAAATACAGGAAATAAGAATGTTAAGCATCAAATAAAAAAACAAACAATGCTTATCCATTCAAACACGTAAAAAGTATGTTTAAGTTTCTAGATTTGTTTGACAATTTTAGTATACATGTTTTCATTTCTTTCATTTCATTTATTGATTTCATAAATTGTTTTTATATGTTTATACTGTATTTTTTTATTTAAATGTCATAGTGCATAAAATTAAAAAGAATAATAACAATTACAACAATCATCAGATCCATGTTAAAGAAGTATCTGTTATACGAGACTTGGGAGTCATTTTAGATCAACGACTAGATTTCAGGGAGCAGTTTGAGCATATTATTAAGAAGGGGGGAAGCTTGCGGGTTTTGTTTTGAGACAAACTAAAGTATTTAAGAAACCTAAGATTCCTATAAAGCTATTTAACTGTTTTGTAAGCAGCCTGCTTGGATATTGTAGCCCGGTGTGGAACCCTCTCTATAAGGTCCATATCGGTAGGATTGAAGGCATCCAACGCAACATTTATGATCACCTTACTTTCGCTAATAACAAATGTAGAATACTGCAAACATATGAAGCCAGATTAGACCAATGAATCGTACCCACTCAGCCTAAGACGTAAAATTGCTGACTTGATTTTTCTATTTAAAATTATTAAGGGAAAAGTCGATAGTACAGAAATTTTAGAAAAAGTTGTTCTCTCTGTCCCTCGAACTGGCAGTCGCCCATATAAACGCAAAACATTAATTGTTCCTTCAGAATCACGTACAAATGACGGCCACAACGCGCCGGCCGATCGCTTGCGTACAAATGACGGCCACAACGCGCCGGCCGAGCGCTTGCTTCGTCGTATAATGACATCTGCCAGGAGCTCGATATATTTAATTCAACAGTCTCTTCTATTAAGTCGTTTGTTTATGATAACCACTTCTCTGTTTAATTTCTGAAATTGTACTATTAATTAATTACTTATTACTTTTTTCTTGTTTACGTATTTTAAGCATATTATCATAATGTTAAGAGTGTTTTTTTATGTTCAATGCATGCAGTGTCTGTAGTAGGTAGGACATGCGGCTTTGTTTGTAACCAATACCTGTATTGTCACTTGTATGTTTGCTGTGTTGTCCAGTTTACAGACCTAAATAAAAAAAAAGATCCTTCTAAGCTTTGTAAGCTAAGTTGTACTCCCCAGGGGTCGTTCGCGGGTCGTTTAGTATTGTAACTGAGAATGTATCACCACGAGTACAGTTGTACAGAGATATCGCGGAACAAAGGGCGGGTAAAGTGTGGGATTGCCTGAATCTTAGTGGATTTTCTAATCTATTAATACTATTAAATTCTAAATACTTGTTTTATAATATGTGAAAGTGAGATTACTGATGTTTGTTCCTACTTTTAGTTTAAACGACAAACCAGTGATCATTGATTCTATTTATCCCGATCCAACGCACGCAAACCCATTGGAAATAGAACCTATTCATTTGGTAGGAAGATAGAAGTAATGCAATGTTATTATGAGTTCTGCAAACCTCACCTAATGTTACTTTTCGCCAAATCCCTACTTATGACATATAAGGTAAATTTGTATCATGTGATGATAAATAATTCATAGGAGGTAGTATGGGGGAGGCGCGTTTACTTCAACGCTCGTAAATAAATAACTAGGTAGCAAGCCACTAGGAATGTGAGCGGGAAATCTTGCGGAGGCTTTCTGGCTACTTTCAGGCAGCCTTTGATGGCTGGACACATTTTTTCTTGAATGATTGCAGAGGACATTTTTGTGAAACTTAGATTTTTTGCTAAGGACAAAACTTTATTGTCATCTTATTTGAACCTTAAATAGTTTCTACTGTTAAAAGATTTTTAAAAATTAACAATAAGCATTATAATAACACATTCAAATTTTTTTATTGAACAATATTCGCGAAAAGTGGTGATTTATTATCTTTCTTTCATTATCAAAGATGCCATATATTTGGTTTTCATGACTTAATTTAAATAGTTTTTAGACAAAAATGTGCGTCGGCCGGGAATCGAACCCGGATCAACTGCTTGGAAGGCAACTATGCTGACCATTACACCACCGACGCAGCTGAATATCTAATCAGAATTGCTCTTTAAGAAATACGGTAATAATTACACATTGTGGTGCGTGCCATTTGTATAAACAATCGATCATTCTACGTTTATGAATTAACTTCTAGCGTTCAATTTTAATGTCGAAGAAATTGTAATTAATGCTAGATGAGAACTATCACACACATATACATAGATACATATGTAGCTAGCGGCCTCTGACTGCATTTTTACTACATGCATTAATCTGACTAAAAAGTAATAGTAAGTACTTATAACTCAATCTAAGAGTCTTAACTACAGCCAAGTTAAACCTATCTGTCGAGAGAACCTACCAGTGTTCTTTGTTGATGGAAAGCGATGGTGAATTCAACACGCAGCTCGCTTGCCTAGAAGAAAACTATTTTAATATTTAATTAAAGACTTTTGTTTTCTGTGTTTGTATACAGGTTAACTGGTACCTAATGCATAACCCTTTGGAGTTGGCTTTGGTTTGTAAAAAAACAACAATTTTTTTATTACATCTTTTTAAAATTTGCAAAACGGTGTAAAGCGTGCTAGTTACCTTCAATATAAATTTGTAAAATGGATTTGAGAGTAAATGATGATTATGATTACCACTTACCCGTATATTATTGCGATGGCTACAGGAGAAGTGCTGCAATCTGGTGTCTCCGTTATGTAACGAATATATTTTGTTTGTTTGTTTGTCAGGCGGAAGTCTGCGCTGGAGGATGTAGCTGTCAAACCACTCACACAGTTTCCGGTCGCACTCGAAGAAGAGGTAGGTTCTATAATATATATGTACATTATTTAAAAATAGACGTATGCTAAGTATTATTGGTTTTTTATTATTTTGTTGCTTATTATGTCTAGTTTTCGTTGAATAAGGTGGTCACGTTAGATATAAATGATATATATAAATCCAACGGTAGTCTTGAAACGTATATTTTAAATTGAAGCCCGCCACTTGGCACTTGAATGTGATATTTCTCTACTCACTTATTTCTCTGTGGTGTGTAACATAACTATAGAAAAATATTAATCTATTGGTATTACATTTTGACCTACTATAATAGTGTCTGTTTAGAATATTTATATAATGGAACTAATGCAAAGTTACAAAGAGAACTCAAGAACAAGCGCTAAATCAAAGTAATGTAATATGTACTCAATATACATTTAATCTGTTTACACAAAACAATCGATATTGGCCGTAATTATAAAACGAATGAATGCGGCAGATAAATAATTATTAATTAAATCATTATCTTAAATACCTCTTTATGTAAAACTAAACAAAACATGTTCATTCACACGAGCTAGTATTAAAATAAAATGTTGTAAGTATCTAAGACAAATTATAATGCCCTTATTTACTGATTGAGATTTTTATAAACGTGAGATGTAGTTTAAAACAACGTAATCTACTCGTATGTTACGGGGATTCAAACCAGTATAGGCTGCTTTTTATATTTCACAGAATGTGATGAATTTGTAAAAATTATACATGGTCATCAAATATTTAAAAATATATACATATATTAGTAATTTCAGAGTAGTCTCCCATAAGTTGTTAAGAGTAATGTTTAATTTTTGCAACAATGATATAATCTATGCGACAGTTTTATTTTGTGACTCTACTCTACAACTGGTGATGTGTTTTGTTGAGTCTACTTGATTTCAATAAGTAATGAATAGAACAGCCTTTAATTTATAATTCAATCCCTAAGAAATTTTTAGAATTACCCAATAGGAAATTTTATTCGGAACTAAAAAAGTGGTTGTTAAGTGAAAGTTTTTACAATATTAAGGATTTTCTGGACAAAATGGCCTGTCGATATCGCATTTACCACAAAATATAGAAATAATAGATATAATTGAAATTAGATAATAATAATGTGTATTTGACATGTACCTATATCAATATTATTAATTTAAAAAATATTGTTTAACGTTTGCGTACCTCATGTGAGGTTGTAATGGCGGATATACTTATATTTAATGTGATCTTTATGTACCCATTTACATGCAAATAAATAAATGAATCTGAATCTGAATGAATCTGAAAAAACAGGTTACATAACACGAGTTCTGCCTCAGCTCCGGTTTGAGGGAGTAGAACAGGTTACATAACACGAGTTCTGCCTCAGCTCCGGTTTGAGGGAGTAGAACAGGTTACATAACACGAGTTCTGCCTCAGCTCCGGTTTGATCCGGTCCTACTATTTAATTCCCCCACTGAATATGTTCACAGTACCGTCACTAAAGTTCAATACAACTTCCGCATTGCAAACAAAACATACAAAAATCAGGTAGTATAAAGTCAGGGGAAATACCTCAAAACCCTCTAATATTGATACTGAGCATTCCAAATGAGTCAGCCCACAAATTGGTGTCGATAAAATATTTTAAAATTCACGAGCGCTCCTGAGAAAATACTTACTGTCTAATTTATTAATACATATTATTATATATGTATATGTTTACCAAAGCTGACCTTGCGTATGTTGCTTCTCTATCGCACCACGGTGTAAAGATTTCCTTACGTTTTTCCTACGCGAGTTCGACAAACAAAAATAAACTGTATAACAATTGTTTTAGCGTTATTATTGATTGAACACTATAATTTTCAGTGTTTATCTTTTTCTCGCGCACTATAAAGACATATTTGTCGAGTAACCGGAAAACGACTTCGAGCCTTACTATGAGTCATTTATAGTTGAAAATCGCGTGCAGTGTGGTCTTGTTATAGTGTATGTGTGTCGTATATTTTTCGACTATGTTATCTTACATTTTAGCAATGTCATATTGCAAACATTGAGTTTTTGTATTTAGTACCAATTCATATCGCATATTGAGCGCTACATGCGCTCCACGTCACGTTCGCGACACTCAAAATATGTAAATTGTTACAAAATTATCATTTCTGAATATTTTTCAGTGATAATGGACTCGAGGAGTGTGCTTTGTTGTCGAATTAGTGAGATTTTAGCGTGAAAAGTGATGAATAGACCAGTTTAATGTGTAAATTACAATGTTATGGTTTGATTTGTTGGTTATATTATTTGTTAGTATGGTTAAACCGGCGCGGGCTTCTGCTAAAACTTGATTTATTTGGAGTGTTTCTGACAACATTATTTAGCTAGTGCTTCACACATAATAACAACTTGTTTTACAATGTGAGCCAACACGTTCTCGGTATTACAGATACACACAACAAGTGGCAAAGTAACGAGTAGTATTTACGCTCTCGGTGCATATATAAACTGAAAGGTTAAAGGATTATGTCACAAATATGAGTATAACATTTTTACGAACATAATATTGAAATAGACATGACTGTGACTTTAATTTGCGAGTTTAATACAGTGTAGAGTTAATATTGTTGTTAATCGTTTACCTGCATGTAGACACATGTATGTATGTACATACAGTTATTTCACTTTGTCAACAGCGCGCGAGTACCTCAGACAGCTTAGCTACGTGTGTTCACCTTAAAGTAATTAACTTAAATATAATATCTAAAGTCATATAATAACCATTATACATGTATACGTACACAAAATGTTTACATACAAATTCAAATTACATAAATACTTAAATAAAACGAGGAAACTAACAGTAATATGTATTGTTTTACCAAGTGAATAAGTTCTTATTTATAATCTATATGCATATTGCATATGTACAACATAAAGAACACATTTTCTAAAATTTTCCGTCTGAGGCTTTTCTATTTATTTCTCCCTCTATATCTATTCTACAGAGATGTGCTAAATGATCTCTAGTATTGTAACTCTACTGAATTTATAAATTGCAGACTGTGATGACAGTTTAACTCATGAGCCAGTCACTGAGTTAACTTGGAATTTTTATTTATATATTACAAGGCATGTAATACACACAACGTGTAAAATATTCATGAATTTTGCATACGAGTAAGGTGAGAAAAAACTTAAGCCAAAATGTGATTAATCATCTTGAATTTGCAAAATTTCTAGCTAAGTTACAAGTTGAAGTTATGTATAACCGGATCAGTAAAGTAACGTATTATTCTGTGGCACTAGCTTGTCCTAGAGCTAAGTTAGAGGTCAGTGACCCCGTGCCTCCGTCACCTCGACTTTGGTCAAGTTTTACTGTAACTTGTCTGACATTTACAGATGTCTTTGACTGATCACTTGTTTCTGAGAAAAGATCAACTTCACATTGGCATACGAAGTCGATCTTTTCTCAGAAACTAGTGTTGTATCGTTTTAACATGTATTTTTTTTTGTACAGAATTAATTGCATGTCATGCATTTATCCAACTTTGCCGTGTGTGGTCGCCCCCTGGTGGTAGCTTCATCAAGTATAACAGAAAGTACCCAACCACCATAATAAATAAATTTTAAATGCTATAGGCTGATTGTACTCGACCTTTTTTTGTTTGTACTCGACCTGCTAAGAGGACTTATGTGTTCAGTTATATGCTAACAAATATACAATGTAATATGTATAAGCTTAATAAACAAGTTATCTGCTAACTGAACGTACTCGTATAGACACAGTTCTTATCAGATTTTTCATTAAGAACAGCGGACATATAACGTTCAAACCCAAATTGCAAATAGAGTCACAAACGAGTACATCCGTGACTCGTAGTTTGTTACATTTCCTGGCTGTTAGGCTTCACAGAGCTGTCATCAAACTGCAGGATGTCTCAATATACTACTTAAAACAAATAAGAATAAATGTCGAGTCGACTAAAAAAATATAAAAATGACAAAAACCATCTATACGATTTTAAAGTTTTCGTCTACAAGGCTAATCAATCGTTATACAAGATTCAACATAACACCGCGGAAAAACACCAGCGAAATATAAAACTTCATCCGCTAACTTCTTATTATTACTTCATACTTAACACTAGCGAACAATCTGTGCTTTATTGTTATCGACCCAAGATCACAGATTGTCGAATAGTGCTAAGTATAAAGTAATAGCAAAGAAGTTTGCGGATGAAGTTGTGAACTATGATGGATCTGCGATCGGAAACTAAGATGGATGGCCACCTTGCGGCCATGTTGTGGGGTTACTTGTAATGCGACACCGGTGGATGGCTACCTTGCGGCCATGTTTTGGGGTTACTTGTAATGCGACACCGGTGGATGGCTACCTTGCGGCCATGTTTTGGGGTTACTTGTAATGCGACACCGGTGGATGGCCACCTTGCGGCCATGTTGTGGGGTTACTTGTAATGCGACACCGGTGGATGGCCACCTTGCGGCCATGTTGTGGGGTTACTTGTAATGCGACACCGGTGGATGGCACCTTGCGGTCATGTTGTGGGGTTACTTGTAATGCGACACCGGTGGATGGCCACCTTGCGGCCATGTTGTGGGGTTACTTGTAATGCGACACCGGTGGATGGCCACCTTGCGGCCATGTTGTGGGGTTACTTGTAATGCGACACCGGTGGATGGCTACCTTGCGGCCATGTTTTGGGGTTACTTGTAATGCGACACCGGTGGATGGCCACCTTGCGGCCATGTTGTGGGGTTACTTGTAATGCGACACCGGTGGATGGCCACCTTGCGGCCATGTTGTGGGGTTACTTGTAATGCGACACCGGTGGATGGCCACCTTGCGGCCATGTTGTGGGGTTACTTGTAATGCGACACCGGTGGATGGCCACCTTGCGGCCATGTTGTGGGGTTACTTGTAATGCGACACCGGTGGATGGCCACCTTGCGGCCATGTTGTGGGGTTACTTGTAATGCGACACCGGTGGATGGCCACCTTGCGGCCATGTTGTGGGGTTACTTGTAATGCGACACCGGTGGATGGCCACCTTGCGGCCATGTTGTGGGGTTACTTGTAATGCGACACCGGTGGATGGCCACCTTGCGGCCATGTTGTGGGGTTACTTGTAATGCGACACCGGTGGATGGGCGCTGGTGGGGTTTACTAACAACTATACTGTTTATAGATTTGCTTTATTAACGTTAGTTCAATATATCATTTCGTTGGGCTGTTCGTTGTTGACGTAACGTTAAATTGTAGGTCCCGGCTGTTTGTGATAGTAAGGTAGGCCTTATCGTTTCGCATACTCTCGACATTAGAGTTGGCCACTCTCATATAATAAGCAGAGAAAGACAGGATTCATACAATTGCAGCGACCATGCATAGCAACTGTTTAGATGAGGCACAATAACTTTAAAACAACGCAAAAGGCTTACGTTTGTTTAAAGCCTGTTGTAAAGCACAACTGAGCCCAACATCAAATCGTTTATTAATGGATTGCGTTAGTATAAAGCTTGTCTAATGAGAAGTACTACTTAGCCTAGAAGATCAAATCAAAACGCTAGTTAGAAAAGTGAGTTAAATTTCTACTTACATGTTTCAAAAGAATAACAGTTTCATATGTCATACGCATGCATAACGAGTGTACTTACTCATACACGTTTAAAAATATTATACCTACTTATCCATTTAAAGTCTGGGAAGTCCAACAAGAAATTACCTTTCAAACAATACCTGATGTGTAATGATACCTCGCAGCTAGTTGAATGACAGTACCTTTGTAGCTAGTAGAGGGGAATGTTTGATGACTTGTCAAAGAGTCTGAATTAAAGATCACGTCTTTTGAAGTCTTTTCATTGATAATTTTATTTGACTACTATGTGTAAGTATCACCACAGTAAAATCAATCAAATTATAGTTTATAAATATATATAGATTGATGCTAAAGAAAACAACAACACGGAAAATGCAGTAGCTTTCAGATAGAATAACATTAATAAATGCAACGTTAAAATAAAAATAGTACCGGTAACTGAATAATGAATAAACCATGTCAGATATCCTTAGGGTAGTTTAAAAAGTCTATAAGGAGTTTTAATAAACTATGTTAATAAAATAAGCTTAGAATTTGATCCCTTGAAAAACAAAGCTAGGCTTGACCAACGCTTTTAACTAAATGGGATTGACAATATAGGCAAATAATATTACAACTATTATATAAGTTATTGTCCAGTTTACACACAGATAAAGTCGGTACCAAAAAATGTGTGTGAAAAAATGTAAGTTATGGTCCAGAGATTGCCGACAACAGTCCGTATCACGGCGGTGGAGTGGTATCACAAAGCGCCGCCGCGCGCCGCGCGCCGCGCCGCGCCGCGCGCCACTGATAACGGGGAAATGCGCTGATAGTGATAACAGCCGGGATTAATGCACGGACAAGGCTCGCCGCGCGGAGGTACTTGCTTTGTTTGCACATTGTCACATTTATATAAGAGAAAATATATTTATAAGATAAAAATGTTAAACTACGAAATTGTTTACTTGCGATACCTTGTTAATTGATTTTTATAATTTGATTGTTTTTTAAATAATACACAGTACGAAATTTATTAAATAAGTACCATAACTACAGTTTATTTTATAGATCTCAGTCCATGTAAATAGTACAAGATGTAACTAAAAGCACAAGAAATCGATAAAGATTCGGTATTTCAGAAAGATCTGTCGATCAAACTAAATGGTTCTATTTATTTATGCACTACTTTTTTTATTTACCGTTTTTATCGTGTAAACTACATTAGTTTTCTCTGTCAAAACACAAGGTGTTAACAAATCTGTCACTCATTACAGCATATAAAATTAAATTACTTAAATGCCCATAAATTGAGTTGCGTCCATATAAGGATAGGGTTTAATTAATTACTTGGTATTTATTTAATGACGGCACACTGATTCCACATCAAGAATAGGTATGGTGTACTTTGTACATATTATATTCTTCTTCTTATCGAATGAGAGTGGCCAACTATGGTGTCGAGAGTTTATCAAGCATCCTTAAAAGCCTTTGACATGGCATTAACGACTGCTGTACTATGACAAACAGCCGGTACCTACAATTTAACGTGTCATCCGACCCACTGAAGCGCCCAAAATGGAATGCCACTTTTTGTTCATCCATCCAAGGACTGACCGCATCAACAATTGCTTAACCATTGGTAGTCGCATGCGATTGCCGCCACTAGCTGAGCTACGGGCGTTTCAATGTTATATAAAGTGCAGGGTTGTATTTAGTACCTACTATATAAAGTGTAGGGTTGTATACATATTATATGAATGTGTAGTATAGTTACGAGCACAATGACAACAATGTCACGATGTCAATGTATTATTTTATCGCCGGATTTGCGCGGGATGTACGGATTTATCAAACACGTCCGCGTGCTGCCCACGCGCGTTACATACTTGGACATCATCATTAGTGGACATAACTTTATTTGTTTCATGTAATACATAAATTATATTTTTATAGGTGGGTGGTTAGAATTAATAAAATTAATAGGTTACGAGAGTCCTCTGAGATTTCTTGTCATATTATAAGAAAATGTTAAGTCCAACATAAAAATAAAATTTGTCCAAGCTTTAATGTTTAGACAATAAAATAATGTTACAGCGACAAAATTTAAAAAAAATACACGCGTAGAAAACAGCTGAAACCTTCGAAATTGCATTGAATTTTTAATCAGCTATTAGTCTAGACGACTTGTTGCACAATAGAGGTATATTTAATTAACCAACCTAACAAATACATGACCAACCAATTATCAAACTACTTAGGTTTACAAAAGTGCAGTCAACTGAATAATTGCACTTATCGAAGTGATTAAATTTGTCATTTAACCAAATTATTGTGAATAATGACAAAGCACTAAAATTTACACAAACTTTCGTGTTTAATAGTGACATTTAGTGATAACTAACAACGGATATAATGGCAAAAGCAACAGTTTAACAACGGTGAATAAATGTAACCACATTGCTTACTGAGCAACGTTGACAGTTTCATGTCAATGTTGACGTCCGCCAGTCAACGTTGACGTGTGCGTGTCAACGTTGACGTCTACATGTAGCGTTGACGTGAGGATGTGGAAGTCAGTTGTCTGGCTGACGTGATGACTCTGATGAGCTCGCCGCGGCGTGGCTCGGTGTCCGCGGAGTACCGCCCCGCCACGCTCATCCGCTCCATATGGCGCCGCACACTCTCCTTCAAACGGAGAAAGGTGAGTACAAGTGTTCCAGATGATGATGTTGTAATCTTCCTCCTCGCGTCGCGTTCCTCATTACTGAGAGTCGTGACTCCCCCGTAGATTTACTCCTTGGGGAAATTTTCTTGGGCAAGTACACACGACTTACACTAGCTTAACGGTAAAGGAAACAATAGTGAGGATTTTTTGAGGACTACTAAATTCCATAACATACTAGTATGTACAAGGATCTGGACGCCTATCACGATAAACATGCCCCATGAATTAATTTAGCAGGGGAGTCACGGCTCTCAATAATGAGGAATACGACTCAGAAAGAGAGAGAGATGAGATAAGAATACTCAAATGTTGCCGCTTTTTGACGTCGTAGAAGAAAGAAAACGTTTTAACTACAACTTGGTAAAACTGGTAATGGCAAGTTTGATGTTTTTTGTAGGAAACGTCGACGATAGATGTTATTTTATTATTGTAATCAATTACGATAGCTGTAACGATTAAAAATATGTATTTTTTTTATTATTTTTTAATCATTTATTGCACTCATGGGTTGCTATGCAGATGGTAAATACATATTATACATAAAAAATACAGAAACATTCGCCACAAGCTTACCTTTCGGTGTGCAACTAACGTAGGCTTACTCACATCATTATTACTACACATATGATACACAAAACTGATCAGTGTAAGTTATTTAGGAAATACAAAACAAAAACAAACACATTTATTGCATTTAAAACATAAAATTAGATATTGAAAATGAAAATTGATTGTTGAAAAAGTTGTAAACATGGAAGTAATATATAGGGAAATATTACTGCTGATCCAATATGAGCAGAGCGAGGCGAAGTATGACAGGCAGTTGTCTTTTTCTAACTAGGGTGACAATAAATTATATAATAGGATATACCAATTCATCTTCTTACCAAATCTGGAGCAGTTTCTTTTGGGGTCCTATTTTACCTGCAGCTTGCCAGTCATGATGATCCCTAGCTCTATTGACGCGTTAAGTAACAAACACCAACAAACTTACTTACAAATAATGCACTTTAGTTTGTAACTTATAATAGTATCGATTCGGTTAATTGACAGAGAGGCAATGTAATCAAAATCATAAACATTTTGCAGTACATACAATATTTATTTACAAGTTCATATTTGAATTGCATATACTTAGGTAGTTGCCTATATCCTATATTTTTTTACACTATCATGTGATGGTTTAAACTATGTACACCAATACAATCCTTTTCCTTGTGTTTCATGTACTAACCTAAACGAGTAACGTGTTATATTTAAGTTCTTTTGCCATTTTATTTTGATGTTTTCATTTTTAGGTAAACTGAAAAAATATCATATTGCACAAATTATTTCAAGCAAGAGAAAATATGGTCACCTTAGTCCCAATAATGTAATCTTACTTAAACTTTAGCATACCTGTAGAAAGATATAATTGCAGCCACTATAAAATTCACTTCTGCATCCCGGAACACTACAAGTTCTTACCATTTTGTTATTTTTACAATAAAATACATTTAAATTAGTTACAAATGAAATTATTTTTTTCCCGCCACCTTTTGTCATATAATGTCATCATAATTTAATGTTGCTTGTGTGAAAAATAATATAATATTAATTTGTTACTTATTTTATTTTGTGTTAATTTCACAAATTAATTCAGATTTCTTTGTGTCGAGTAAAATTTATAATAAATAAAATTAAATAATATTATTTATTGCTAAATATTTCAAAACTTAAGTTGACAGTGACATTTATCACACATTATTTTTTAAACTGGCAAGCTGTTGAAGCAAGACAACAGCCTGCTCTATATGCCTTTCATTTTTGACCGATCTCAGCCCCGATTTACCATTTATAGAAAATAAACTTTAATTGTAAGAGCATAAGGTTTCTATTCGTATAAAATCTATTTCACAAAACAAAAGAGAGAACAATCCAGAGGGAAAGAGAGGGATGATATAAAACATCCTTGGTTGTAAATAAAAGGACCATAGAGAACATAAACGTCAAAAGCAAAATTACAATGTCAAATATTTAAAGCTTATTATGCATGGTCAAACTTATTAAATGTCTGTCAATATACATTATTTTTTATTAAATTACACTTAAAATTAAAATTGTTCATTTAAAAAGCTATCAAACTTGTCATTAAAATACATGTTCACATCGTAGTATGCCTTTTCCAATAAGAAACACTTTAGTCGATACTTAAACATGCCAGGTCGTGATGTATCCTTTATACATTTTGGTAGATGGTTATAAATCTTTGTTGGCATAGACAAAACACTTTTACTCATAAATGTGGTATTACATTGTGGCATACAAAGTTTGTAATTACATCGTTTACTTTTTAAATTACAAAACAAAAGAAGATTATTGCGTACAAATATTACACACTAATTGTATTACAGAAATCTATACATATATTAAAGCTGTGACAGGTCGGCGTCTGTACATTGAAGATAATTGAAAAAAAAATAGTTGAGGGTCTTTTTTGAAGCAATAGAACACAATAATCTTATATTAAAAAAAACTGTTTGTCTTTTTGTCTGTCGGTATGTTTGTTCGTTATAGACTCGAAAACGGCTGAACCGATTTGTCTACGGTTTTCACTAACATATTGGTGCATTTTTAACTTAACATTTAGTGTTTATTTCATTTCAATCGGTTCGTAAACAAAAAGGTTATGTTCATTTTAAACCAAGTGGTCATCGATATCCCCTGCCTACAACCATTTTAAAGATTCGTATTCGCTGTATTTTCTTGAAACACGCAAACTCATCCTACAATATCCTAAATTCAACCACTCCAATCTGTTCTATCAATCCTCCTTCATAATTAAAGCTCTCTTACTCTGGAATGACCTGCCTTTAAATATCAGGCAGGCTAAATCTCTGTCGATTTTCCAGAGTATGGTGTACAGCCATTACATCTCTACGTTGTAAACTATAAATCGCGTTTATTGGTGTTAAATGTGTGTGTTCATAGTTTATTAATATTATTATTTGTAACATGTAAATTAGTTTGATTTTCTTTTTCTTTTATTTTCTCTGTTTCGTTACATATAGGTTTTATTTTTAAGTATTATTTATTTGTACGCCACCGACCAAACTGATCTCTTTCACCGCTTTCTTGCTAAGGTTGCCTGGAAGAGATCACTCAAGGTGATAAGGCCGCCCACTTGTACATTATTTTTAGTTTAAGTCCTTTTATTGTAATTCATTTATTTTTCATAAAGATATATTGTATTGTATTGTAACTCTAACGAATTACATGAAAATAGAAAAATGTGCGAAGCCGATAGTCGAATACAACATCACTTTGACATTGACCATCAGACCTTGGAGTACCCCAGGGATCTCAAAAACCATAAGAGATAGCGGGTTGGTGGATAAGTTTTCTCGTAACTACTATTATAAATATATTTACATCTAAATAATTTTATTAAACGTTAGAAAAAATCTTGTAATTAATTAATACATTTCACAGAACGTATTTCCCACTATTTCTAAAAAGTGGTGATTCCGATCAAATAGTGATTCCTGAAGGCGCTGGCAACATTAATGTTTTCGTAAATATTGTTCATGGCGGGAATAGAGGCGGATTTACCTGACTCATGCGCGTTACTGAGAGAAATATATAAACTGTACAGAATATGTTGCAGTTTGTGGTAGATGAATGCGTGTGGATAACATTTGAACTAAAAAATGTTGGTTGTTTTGTAGGTGCACGAGTAGTAGAGGTGCTGCTTTTAGATGCACTTGATTATGTAGCCGGACTTTAGATAAAATTAGGTGAAATACAGGGTTACTAGAAATCAAATGTTTATTTACACTTTTATGGACTTCTGTTAGGTTTTATCTCATTCTTTCTTATGATCAACTGTGCAACATATGATAAATAAAGTATTTGCAATAATATTAGGTTCGGTAAAGCAGTTACAGGTTTGGCCTTGTGTGTTTTTTTGACAAGTACCAATTCCAAGTTCTTCTTAATTGATTAAAATAGCCTAAGTATATTATTTTTTATTTGTCATCTAAGTATCATACTTACTGTAGTTTATTTACACTGGTCAGTCAGGTTTTCACCACCAAATAACTTGCTACGAAATTCACACACCCGACACTATGTACCTACCTACATACAGAGGCGGAGGGTGGAGTATCAGCACTGTTGTTTTAATTTCAAATTCCTGTGTAGTGTAAGAACTAAGAATAAAGTAAAGTAGCACCAAAATACAGACTGCCACAGTAAGTCAGCAGTCAGTGGAGCTAGCGCCGGCCGTGTAAACAAAGTGAGCCAAATTAGAACCATCGCGAGTGCGGCGCGAGAGTGTGCCACGGGCGGGTGGGGAGTAGGAATTGGAGGAAAAAGTAACATTTGAATGTAAGTTTTTTTACTTTTTACAGTCAAGATCTTGACCACTAAGTTACATGAAGCAAAATCCGCACAAGTGAACACTGTGGTCCAATGTGGAGCACGCCTCAACTGGATTAAACGAAAAGTTATTGAGATTAATCTATTTAGCGCATCAGCTCTACTATAGCAAAATCTCGTTATAGACCACCTTATTCTACTAGTATAATATTTCTAGTATTACATTCTTATGTTATAGTTTATGAATTATTTTAACATGATATATTGTTTGTTTTTCAGTCGGAGGACCGGTTTGCAGGGTACAAAGGTGTCCGCGACATCACCGTCAAAAAGGTAATGCATTCATCAATTACTCTATAAATAGTCCAATTCCATTAATATGTTTGGTTGAAATGGTAATTGGTGATTTTGCAGTAACTAATAAATGAATTATTTCTGCAAATGATCATCTATGTTGTATAATGTATAAACTGGTAATGGCGCCGACAATGTTGTCCAAATAATTTCAGAATCAATTTCAGTAATATGCTAAGTTAAAATCAATTATAATAATGCTTTATATGTATGTACTCATTACTGTTATGTATATCGATGTCCGTAGTGCGCAATGCGCCCGCGCAGACGAGCCGCGCAGCGCCTCCCGCGCACCCAACTTTCATGTTCAAGGATAAACATATAATATCTTTATATTGTTTATTTATGATAAACCTATTTGCGTGGCTTTCATACTTCATGCATAGTCACAAGCTGTTTTATAACATTACTCTGATTCTCATTGGATACACAATAACACACGCACTCGGAGCTGGTTGTTGTATGCTGACTTGCATGTGGTGGTGTTCCAGGGTCCGTCTGGGCTGGGCATCATGATCATCGAGGGGCGGCACACGGAAGCAGGCCGCGGGATCTTCGTGTCCGACCTGCAGGAGGGCAGCGCCGCGGAGCAGGTACGGACTATATTATCATGTGTTTAATACGACTGAGAAAGTGATTTCTGGGTACAGCACTTCTAGTGGATACTTTAATTGGTCAGCTTAGAGGTAGAAAACTTCCCCACATGCAATTATAGCTTACTTAAATCGTCGAATGGATATTTAAAGTACCAAAAATTCTGCGTTTTACGAAGACTGTTGAAGTTTAGATAATTCTCTCTTGAAATAGGAGACTTTAGTCAGTAACTGTAAGTTGGTGTATGTTCCAGGCGGGCCTGCAGATAGGCGACATGCTGCTTGCAGTGAACCGGGACTCCTTGCTCAACTGCAGCTACGATGCTGTGAGTAACCATGGTGTCATATAGGAGACACATTTGTATATCAAATTTACTTAGGTATAGCTGAGAGACGCTTGATCCATGTTACTATTTTGTGATTTCTAGTGTATTCTAAATGAATATTCGTGTGGTTACACGAATATGTTAATGACTATACGTCACATGTGTGACGTCACAGCCAGCCCCAACGGGAGACCAGGGCGTCTTTCACGCAATCAGCATTATGCTGAGTTAGGGATGCGTTGTATTGTGGTAGATTTGTAAACGAGTATGTCAAAGCCATTATTTGTTTTTATTTCTTGTTGAATAAAGGTCTTAAACATTAATTAGAGCTGTTCCAGCCCAATATTGGTGGTAATAAATGTACTTATTGATGTCATGTTTGCTATTCCAGGCGGCGGCCAAGTTGAAGCAGACAGAGGGCGTGGTGGTGCTGACGGTGTGCAGCCCCAACATGAAGGACGACAAGTCTCCCGACGGCGCGCCGCCCACGCCGGGTACGTACCACTACCATCGCCAGCAAGTACCGCGTCATGTACCCTACTAACGATATAATCTATGTATTCATCTTATTGAATTAGTATGTGCTCTAATGATGGATTCTCCAAACTTATAAGAATTCACAGACGACATACGGATTGCTCAACGCAAAAAAAGCGCGAAGAAACGTTTTGCGCTGTGTATATGCGTGCACCTGGTTTATTTCATACATCTACAGACCGTGTCGACATGGATATTGGATACTGATGCGATATTTTAGTTTGATAATATGCATTATGTTGTCTAGCAATGTGTGTCGTGGTCCCAGGTCGCGCGGGTGGAGGCACCCCGGAGCCGGCGGGCGGCGCCGCCTCGCGCCCCGTCACCCCGCGCCCCGCGCCCTCACCTGTCAAACGTGAGTACTACACTTTACATCTACCAAGTGTTTGTATTCATTCAGTATCCTTATCACTACTTCCTCGGAAGAAATTTTGTAAAATCGGTATGATTAGGACGCGTAAATCTGAGAATTAATGTGCTTTATTAATGGAATACCACCTTGTACTGCCTGATGTAAGCTTTTAAATCCTGTACAATAATATAAATCAAAGTATCTACCGACTGTTTTTGTTCTTGCATTGTAAAAATGTCAAGGCTTACCTACCATGGCTTTTTGTTTGCGCCTATTTGCCTATTTGATTAATTCCCAAGAGTGGAGGTCTATTTGCCACATTTGTTGCTATGCGCACCTTTGCGGCCAATATGTTGGCAGCTTTCTGAAGGACTGTCGGTTTTGTCAATGCACGTTAAAGGGAGACAAGTAAGAATGCCACCTTGTTCACCCATCCGCGTACTGACCGCGTCGACAGTTGCTGCTACTGGCTCCGCTAGCTGAGCTACGGCCGCTTCCATGAGAGGTCTAACAACGCTCGGTGTGTTTCCAGCGGAGCCGCCGGCGGACCCGGCCACGGCGGCGGTGGCGGCCAACACGGACATGTTCGTGGAGCTCGCCGCCAACAACGACGTGCTCGGCGTCGTGCTGCTCGGCGGCAGCGACACGCACGTCAACGTGAGTACTCGTGCCATGCTCATACTTACATGCATGCTATACGCTAGCAGCGACTTGCTTCAACCACTAACCAAAACCACATCAAAAGCTGCTTATAAGACAGCGGCAATGGACTTAGTTTTATGTTATGTAGTGAGTGGTGGTGATTACATGACATGTGAATAGGCATCCTGATACGGTATGCAAATATCACGATATAGTCCGAAGTCAGGATGACTTTGCCAACAAACTCAACATGGATATGGTGTACAGATAAACAGATAAACAATTTATTGGTAATCAAAAGCTTACACGTCAATTTAATACAAATTACAATTGTACATTGTCATGTACTACTGTCAACTACAGCATGCAAGTAATCCTGATTTAAAATATGAAAGATTGTTATCAGAATGAGAGAATATGTAATAAAATTAAATATCGAACAATTTTTTATTTTCTAAATATGATTATGGTGCCAAATGCTTATTGTACATATCAGGGTGCGACCGCCATAATCCTGGACATCATAGCGGGCGGCGTGTTCGCGAAGGATGGGCGGCTCCGGCCCGGGGACCAGGTGCTGGAGGCCAACGGAGTGCAGATCACCCGGGAGATGGCACACGAGCGCCGCTGCCTCACCATCAAGCAGAAGACTGCTAAGGTAGACGACATAATTACATACAGCGCTGGTTGCTTCCACACAACCAGCATTATGCTGAGTTGGGGCTGTGTTGTGGCAGATTTTATATTTGTTTGTTTATTATGTTCTTACTTGTGTTTGTTTCTCTGATAAATCTGCCATAATAAATGTTTTCTTTCTTTCTTTTCTTTCTTATTGGTGTACTAACGGACTAACGTGATACGACTAACGTATACGACAAAATGCTTTATTGTAGCATGAAACATACAAAACAATGCACTAAGTTGTTAGGTGTACTAAGCTCTGCACTAGACTAGGTATCACAAAGAAGTCTTTTTTACAGAGTCATAGTGTCTTTCTGAATTCACAAATAATATCATTGTATTGTATCAAATCACCGACGGCATACAAATTGAATATTAGAAACAGTTCCTCTCCATACGGCATGCCGGAAAATTTTCATTCACATCAGAGTATAACATACTGCCCATGTCCAGTTTGATGAAGAGATGTGTCCAATGCTTTTTACACTGTAGGTACTGTTAGATAATATAACACTATTTCAACAAAAGTGTCACCACAGCAAGCTTACTAAGCATTACTGTTGCGCAATATGGAGAATGCCATGAACTATAAAAGGTCCTCATATTTCCGGTGATTGTTAATAGTTAAAGCTGCTGGTGCACCGTCCCGAGCCGCTGAAGTACGACGAGGTGGAGGTGGAGCTCTCGCGCAAGCCAGGCAAGGCGCTCGGGGTCACCTGCGTGGCGCCCGCGCAGGGCCCCGGCGTCTACCTGGGGGACCTGGTGAGCGGACACATACCATACTTACTCTTCCGCAAGCCAAAGCAATTTGACTGCGTCAGTAATCTTTGTTATTAGCCTTAGATCTCTGTTGATTCGCAAACAAATAAGTGAATTTGAATTCTGTTGTTCTCTGATAGATGACAATTTCATTCATTATAATATGTTTAACAAGTTCCCAAGTTTGGCAGCCGTGCAGTAGATTTTAGTCGGTCGGGTAGATTCTATTGATTTATTTAAGAGCTGGTTCTAAGCTTCACTTCCCTGTCCGTAGCTGGCCGGCTCCCCGGCAGACGTGGACGGGCGGCTGCAGAAGGGCGACCTGCTGGTGGCGGTGGACGGCAAGGACGTGTCGGGCGCAGACCTGCTGGCCGCCGCCGCCGCGCTCAAGCTGTGCGGGAACAAGGCCAGCCTCAAGGTCAAGCGGTACAAGTGTGTGCGGTAAACACACACACACACACACACGTGTATGAGTATAGTGATTGATTTGGTTCGTGCTTGTGCTGTTCGGGGAGATGGTTAGTGAAAGGGTTTTTTGATCTTCAAGATTGTTACTTAAGGCCGGTCACACACTAAGCAGGCTCGTATCTTGTTTATTGTGGCGCCACATTAGAATAATGACACAAATATTGTCCCCTCAAACAGCAGGTTGTTTCACAAATTCTGATAGATTTACTCGAAAATGTTAGATCTAGACTGACATACTTATTTCAAACAATGATAGTCATCCACCTATCATTGAAGTTCCAAGGGATTCTACGTTTAGACTTTCGTTTCCGTGTGAAACCTTGGAACACCGCTGCTGGAGTGGAGTTAACAAACCTGGGCCACATCTGTGACGGATGCATTGTATCGTATAGTTGTGGCGACGTTTATGAAGGACAGTAGCATGCGGCGCTGTGTGCGGCCTGACTTGCAGTACGCAGTAAAGGCATAAAGGTAGACGATCAAAGTTGTGTAGAGTTACTCACCTGCTAGAGTTGCAAAGTGTAAGATAGTGTTGATTGATGTCTATAGTTTGTGAACCAAACATAAACAAGCACAAACCACACGAATGTCGGAGGAAACTGTTTTGTATTACCCTATCTAGTTTAATTCCCTCTAGAAATAAATAAACTTAAATACTTTAAAAAGTCTACATTTAGTTTTAGTGAAACTCTTGTCATTAGTGTATGATAGTGTGTAGGCCACATCGTAGGAAATGAACACTAATCTAGCTGTGGAGTAAGTGAATAGACAATAAAATTCAGTTTTTAACCATTTTTTGGAGGAAACCAACCGTTTTACAACAATATAGCCATTCTATTGAATTCATTCTACCAAATAAAATGCCAAATTTATGTTAGCTAAAGTAATAGTAATAAATAGTAACATATTATACCTAAATGGAAATTCCTATATCTCATAGTAATATAGGTAGGTAACTAATTTCATTTCTACAATAACATCCCTCACAAGATTAAGAGAAATCAAAATTATTTAACGATCACTTAAAGCAATATTAAATACATACTAATATTTTAAACTATATTTATATGCAAAAAATATATAATTCGAGATATGTATCAATATGGAAAATGATCTGCTTATATTTATTTATATTATATAGGTACCTAATCATAAACAGACTATTTTATTGTAGTGACATGACCAGCTCACAGTCTACCTTTTAAAACGAGATTTTTTATAAGCACCTATATATAAATATACATATTTAAATCATACTTTTTCTCTTGTGTTTCCCGTTGTGTCGATATTATCTAAAGAATTAGTTAATATTCTGTTCTATACATTTTAAGATCAAATTAGGTTGAGGCCGGAATAACCCAATGTGCGTAGATTATGTTTCAACTGTTTTTGACTAGTTTATCACATGATCAAATATTTTGTATTAGTTTGTACCGATGGTCGTCACTATAAATTGTAAACCCTTCCTGTATATATATAAGATAGCGCTAGATATACCTACACTACATAATACACTAAGCTGATATAGATACAAACTAGTGAAATCAATAAACTCTAGTCCAAGTTGTTGTAAATATATTTCCTTGTAATACATAAATAGCTTGATTTGCCTATTTTGTAGCAGCTTCTTACCCTGTCTAAGATACATACATATTATAATTATCTACAAATTTCATAAAAAAATACTAATTATAAATCAAACATTATAAAACAAAGTAAATAATTGGCCTCCTTAACTTCTTTGTAGGTATAAAACAGAATTCTATACTTAGTGAGAACATTTGGGTAAAAATTTAAAATTCTCTAAAATATGATTGATATGATAGGAAGAGTAGATAGTTATACATTTTAAAAGTAATGCCTTTTAGATATACATTTGACTAACTAATGTTCTGAGCACTATCTAGGCAAAGCTAGTTTTACTGAACAAACTTACCAAAATAATTTCCATAAACTCGAATAACTTATTGATAAATTCTTGATTTTTGTGTAAATGTGATTCGAATATAATATATAATAAAATTGAAATTGTATTCGATATATTTTTATTTTGATGCCAGAGTTTAGAATGTACTAATAAATACTTATTTTTGTTGGATTTCACCTGTTAATCATAATTTTAATAATAATATGAAAAATGAAGGTATCATATTCCAAAAAAATAAGCATTTAAGAAGAAGAAAATTGTGGATTGCGTAGCATTATTCTAAATAACTGTAAAGTGTATAAAAATATTTTCCTTAGAACCGTAGTTTATTGTACATTATTGTAGCGGTACATTTATGGCCTCGTTTTTCTAGAAACTCCTTTAGAATTAATAGTTAAAATATTAAATCAGAAATAAAATGGTGTAATAATTCAACTATTATATGTACTGTTTATATAAAAAAAATATACTTAAAGCCCAATTTTAATGTCATAAAATCAAATCATTTCTTACTTTGGTGCTTAACCTAGTGAAGTAAAATCAAAATTTAAATTAAAGTTAATTATATTCTTCATCCTTACTATTGTATGATAAATCTTTATATTTATCTATCTACTTTTGAGAATATGTAAGTACGTTCTACTTAGAGACCCTAACTCTAAATTAGTAAAATAATCTACATTATATTGAAGCCTTGTTATAAATAGTAGATAATATAATTAGGGGATTATAAATTATTTCAAATTATTATACTAGTGAGATTAAATATGATTATAGCCCAAAATCCTTATCATTGCTTTTTTAACTGCTCCGAAATTTGCGTCGACCCATTTTTTTGTATTTAACCGAATTTGTGTGACTTGTTGTCACATTTCTGTATGCCTAACAATTGCATACTACAGATATACCTGTGTTTGTTCATCTTCAGCCGAACCTTCAACTTGTTACAAGGAACTCTTATGGCCTTTTTATATCCAGTACCAAGAACCAACGCAGGTGAAACCGTGGTACGTGTATAGTTAAATAAATTCCTAATACATAAAGATTTAGATATATACAAATACAACATGTATATGTTTTGAGAAAAATTGGTAATATGATGAAAATATAGAACTTAATTTATATCAAAAGGTTTCTCTTTAGGTCTAGACGTATAGAGACCAGCGCCCCTGGCGGCGAGTAGCGGAACTAAGTTTAACTAATTAATTTGTAACGCAATTAATAATTAAAATAATCATTGTAGCCTACGAAAATAAACAGAAACAAATTTTATCTGAATCAATCTATCTGAAAAATATTGACTATTGAAACTATATTTATGTTGTTGATGCCAGATATTCGTTGATAAGTAAGTAATACATTTTTAAATCTTAAGTTAATTTTAAGTAAAACTTTATTTTAGTTCAAATTTAGGTATTGTTGTGTTACCAGATCCAATCCTATTATAATAAACTTCAAAAAGTGTACGAATAGTGATTCTATAATAAATTGTGCGCTTTTATTAACAACCTGTTTTATTTATTGTAACTAGGTATTATTATTTAGTACGTGATATTAAGATCCCAGTAATGTATGATTATAGAGATATGGTGTGTTACAAGTACGTGTTGCTAACTATCCTTACATAGACAAAGTACATGGAAAATAATAATCAGAGAGCAAACCTACCGTCTCTCGCATGACTTAATTCATGACAGGTTACCTATTCATATAATAAAGCTAAAGAGGGCCCAAAGTCTGAACCTAGAAAATATAAAAAAAATGTTTGGAATTTATAGCTGAACACGTTCGAACAATTTCTAGAAATTTTATCTGTTTATCTGTTTCTTTAAACGCTCATCACTCAAAAACGGCTGAACGGGATCATCATGATTTTTGGTATGTAGGTAGTAAGAGGTCTTTAGAGTTCCACTGGCTACTTTTTATCCTGAAATAATGCGAGCAAAGCCGCGGGCGTCCACTAGTAGATAATATAGATACTCAATTCATTACTCTTTCACGAACAGAAAGGTATTAATTTTTAAATAAAATACATTGTGCTTTGTTTATGTCATGTTTATATTAGCAACTACATCAACTGTACAGATCTTACATTAATATGTGTGGAGATGAATGTTGTGTGATGTCAGGTGACTAGAAGTTATTAATCATTAACGTTACGTTTAAAGCTAGTGTTAGTTCATTAAAATATATTTTTACTCACAATGGAACTAATTTTGAGCAATGAATACTGTTCTTTTCGCTAGAGATACACAATATTAGGTACGAAATAATATTTTAAATACTTAGCAATTAAAATTAAACAAATATGTTACAACATTATTGTACATATACAGAGCTACTTATAAAATTTTGTAAAACTCTTTAAACTGCTATCTGCTATTTAGTTCCCGACTACTTGATCAGCAAATGACAAAATTTTATAAGTAGTACATAATACGGTAGCCTGGTCAAATTTATTGATGACACTTGAATAAGTTATACATTCAAAGATTGTTTGTATGTACTCCGTAGTCTTTTTAAACTCTTCAGATAAATCACAGTTTTTTTTACACTATACAGTGGCGTCCGACCACCATGTCACCAGAAGATACCCGCAAAAGCGAATACAGTGGCTCAAAGGAGAGAACGCCTGGACTGAATATGAACTAGCTCTCAAACGAAGCTGCCGCCACACAGCGTAAGCATATTTCCCTCAAAGTCTCTCTTCCGTGCTCTTCCTAATGATGAGTGGTTTGAGCCGGCCCCTGAGCTTGACGAGCCTCTTGCTGACCCTCCCGCTGGCGGCGGGGCTCCTCAGGTCGGGCATGGACCTGCTCTCGTGCACGGCGGCCAGCTCCGCGCCCCCGCCCGCGCCGTAGTAGCGCGGCATGCTGAAGTCGTTCTCCTTGTACATCATCGCTGACTTCTGCTTGATGCTCTGCAACGTCTCCACTTTGTAGTTGTTGACGACGGACGGAGTGTCCGTGAAGAACCTGGGAAGGTTATTGCTCTTGATTATGGGAGTATCGGGCAGCTGGCTCAGCTTCAGTTGCTCCGACATACCTCCCACCATAGACTTGCTTTTAACCAGTGGAGGCTTCTCCGGCTTTAGATGTTCAGGAATGTTCAAGAAAGAAGCGCTTCTATGCGGCACTCTCGCTAACACTTTGTTTATCTTCGATGGATCAATATTTTTCAAACTCTCAACCCTATTGAGCATTGGTTTGCTAATTTTCAGACCACTATCTACTCGTTCTAATGTCCTAGCGCTATTACTTCTCGGTAGGTCACCCTTTTGTCTTAGGATTCCTTTGACGCTCTCCACTCTTGGTAAGCTGAGAGTAGACGGTAAAGTGACCATGGAACCTTTTTCATATTGATAGATGGTGCTAGTTGTGGTAATCTTAGACTCGTCCTTGATAGTGACAGTGCTAGGTTTGATGACGTCCTGTTTCCTCACAGCTACATTCATGGTCGTGCTCGTGTCACTCGGGATGTTCATGATGAGACCTTCCTCTGTGTCTTGGCTCGTTTTATCTTCTTCTTCCTCTTCTATCTTAAACATGTCATGGTTGGCGAGCAGCTCGTCTTTGAACATGATTTCGAAGTCAGTGACGGGCGAGTCCACTTCATCTTCGAAGTATACCTTCGTCCTATTCGGTTTGTCTGCGAGGTAGTCGGGCTCAGATGTGGTTTCTAGTTCGTCTAAAGAGTCCTGACTTGTTTTTGCTTTTAGTTCATGTTCGTCTCTGAAGATGAGAGACTTTGAGAATACCTGGAATTAAAAAAGAAACTTTAATAATAGTAATATAAGAATTTAACGACCATTCAAGGCTGACAAGTAGATTAAAATTAGATACCTACTAAAAACGTCGTTCCGTGATTATAATCTATTGTTTGATAATGGCTGCCACTTAAGACACACAATAAGCCTCAAATCCTTATACGCATTTTCTAGCAGTAACACCAGTGGTGTGGTACGTAAGTAGACCATTTTAAGAAGACCATCTACATAATATTGCTATGCTATGGTTGGTTCAGTCTTCAATGGACCATGATGCTACACCTAAAACTACGGCCACTGAGGAATGTAGTTTATGATGAAGGGTGAAGTCTCAAGCTTTGGCAAAGTTGGCAAACTAGTGAACTGGAAGATATTCATTAAATAGGTACGCAAATTGTATGCCACCACTATATTAGAAACAAGATAAAACGACATAACACCTCGAGTAAGAATCTCACATTTTATAGTTGGCCAGCTCGGCTATCTCTTCAGATAGTAAGAGTATCACTCACTTAACCTACCGACCACTGATGGTATTTGATACAGTGATATAAAGCAACAGTCACATAGAGAGTCTCACCTCATACAGTTTGTCAGCATGCAGAGGCACCTCGTTGAGCTGGCGGCCGCTGATGGCCTCGGGCGGCAGGTGGTTGTTGTTGACGGGCTGCGAAGTGATCACGCTGTCCACGCTCGCGCCCATGTTCGTGTACCCATTCGCGTACACATCCTCCTCCAACCTGGAATCATGGCAATACTGGACGTTAATACTTATTTGTAAATTATATTTGGCTTTAGCGTAGGAAATGGTACTTTTACAGGTAGATCAAGTATGTACGAAGATCTAAAAGTAGACTAATATATCTATTTTGATTAATGAAAAAGTGGCTGTTAGTAAATGTACTTTGACTCAACGATGAGTCGTTTGAAGCAACAGTAGTAATTGTTTTTATTTTAGCCTTTTCTGTCTTGATTGAATCCAGTTGCTAATGATAATGATCTTGATTGCTTCTGTGAATGACTCTTTATCATCTCTAGTTTTTTTAGTTTCTTCGTATTTGATAGTGTAATTATTTGCGGCAAACATCGGACGTCCCCGGCTGGTGACGCGTCACTCACTTCCATGACATGTTTGCTTTCAGTCGAGACGTGCTTCACGACAAATACACATCATGTATTGTTATATAATTATGTATATTTATATACATATTATTATATGTATTTGCTATTGATTCGTGTTCAATAGTTTAGTTCCAGTCACAAGTAACAAATGGCAGACAAACTGACTCAACGATTTGATCTGTATTTTTTTTGACACGGAATAGTCTTAAGTTGCTTTTGAGGACTTGTTACAGGTTTTTGCTTCAAAATTGACATTTATATGAGTTTTTTAGTATTTTGATTTACAAATATCCACTGACCTCCATTACTACTAGTACGCTGGAGGTCAGTGACAAATATCACACGAAATGCATGACTGAAATAAAATACGTAAAGGCATAAGGAGCTCGTGGGTTAGATCTGCTCAGAACCAGGATGGGAGGCTTACAAGACGAGAGGCCTATGCTCAGCTGTGGACAGTAACAGAGCGTGACATGAAGTTTATGACTAATTGAAACTAATTTACAAAACAAAGTAAAAACAATTAGTGCAAATAAATGGTAAGTGGAAATAGCACGAATAGTTAGCAATAACTACCTCCAGCCTCGGGACAAACTCAGACTAATAATTGAATCGTTAGAAACCAATCAGTGGTCGCCTTCTAAGACAATGTAAAACATCGCCGTGACTAAAGTAGGTTCTACAAGTTACTAGTTGTAGTCAAACACTAAAAACTATTATTTCCATCACCTTGGCCAGTTTCCTGAGAACTGGAATATGTTGCCTTGATCTCATTATCTTATTAGGTACTTTTTGTGACTGAATCATAATAATAAAAAAAAATGTTTACCATCATATATATTATGTTTAACTGCTCTGTTAGCTTAGTTGGTAGTGACTCTGCCTTCTAATCTAGGGGTTGCGGGTTCGATTCCCGCATGAGACAAGTAATTATAAATACTAAAATTTGTAATTACTTGTGTCGAGTCTGGCCGTTTCTATGTATAATAAGTATGTATTTACAAAAAAAAAAAAAAGTATATAAGTAGTATATCCGTTATCTAGTACCCACGACACAAGCGTTAGCTTAGTGTGGGGCTAGATGGCGTTGTGTGCAATGTCCCGGAATATTTATTTATTATTTATTTATTTATCAATGTTGTTGTATGTGTTTTTATAATAATACTGGTGACCTATTATTTTAATGTTATTTTTCGCCACATTTATCGTACGACTGCTGTGTGTATTGCAGTTATACAAACATACATCCAGTATAGGAAACATCACTCATTCCTGGCTATAATAACTGAGATCGATGGTAATTAAAGAACGCAATTCGGAAGTAAACGTAGTTATATGTTATTACCGTACCTACGAGTATGTACTAACTAGGCTGTCCGGTAGATATTACCGTACCTACGAGTATGTACTAACTAGGCTGTCCGGTTGATATTACCGTACCTACGAGTATGTACTAACTAGGCTGTCCGGTTGATATTACCGTACCTACGAGTATGTACTAACTAGGCTGTCCGGTTGATATTACCGTACCTACGAGTATGTACTAACTAGGCTGTCCGGTTGATATTACCGTACCTACGAGTATGTACTAACTAGGCTGTCCGGTTGATATTACCGTACCTACGAGTATGTACTAACTAGGCTGTCCGGTTGATATTACCGTACCTACGAGTATGTACTAACTAGGCTGTCCGGTTGATATTATCTAGATTATAGATAAATACTACTTTTACTAGATATAACTTTTATTATCTTTTTTATCTTATGAGCTAATATCGAATAGTATAAGGAGAAAGTACCTAATTAAAGACTTGAAACTTATAGATTTAGGCTGTGACACTTTCTTTATAATTTTCTCTTACAAAACCGCAAGCAAGTTACTGAAGTTTGTGAGTGAGTGTGGCAGCTTCATTTAGATTATATTTAGTATTGAGATAGATTGGGTCTAATCTGGATTAACACTGCTAATCTATAGCTAACCCGGTATAATAGTATATAACTGCGAGGCCGCTTCAGTAAATACAGAATTATGGCAATGAAATCGTCATTCTTCTTCTTCAGCGGCTGTGGCCGAAACAACTGAGTACTCGTATCTATTGAACACAGAACCGCTGGACCGAAGCGGAAGCGAAAGCCAAGGTGAATTGAAATGAATCACAACAACAATAATAACATTATTTTCTATCTACCTGTATTGTATCAGAAGAAATAAATGTTTACTTTCTATATCTGCTGGCCTCGTGTGATTTCCTCGTTTTCCCTTTTACTCGTAATCTCTAAAACTTACTCCTCATTTAATTGGGGAAGTTCTCTAGGGCATAACATTGGGGTAGAAGCCCAGGTTTATCTGCGGATGATACTCATGTCGGTTTTTAACCGATTTCAAAAGAAGGAGAAGTGTCTTGATTCATCAGAATAATTTTTTTTATTTTGTTATTTAGAAGACAAGTTTTTTGGTGTAGAACTAAGATCGAATCGGGGTAAATGAGACACTTTCCAACCGCGCCCTACTAGTTTAGCTTATATATTTCTGTTTGATTTCCCGATTATGCCTTATGGTTTTAGATTTTACATTAAAATAAATGTTTCCTTACTTGTAAGTGGCGATCTTCTTGTCGAAGCAGAACCGCTCCTCGCAGCACTTCCAGTACATGGTCTCCAGGCAGCTGGAATTCAAACAAGACCGGATTAGGGACTTTTTATTTTACTAGCTGTGTTTTTCGGAAGCCTCGTTTGAGGTTCAGTTCCATTCCAGTAAATGTACTGGACTCTTAAAATATGAACGTTTAAAATTAGGGATACACTACTTTAGCCTGAACCTATTTCCTATGTGTAAATTTGTATATCACGAAAATGTACATACTAGTATATAATGACTATGATCTTGCACCGTGATAGAAGATAAATTCAAGGGCAAACCGTGTTCGATGATTTTTAAACACTCACAATTTTTATTTTATCCAACATATTAAAATAATACTTTTTATACCTGCAATCAAATCCACTTCAAAAAACAGCACCTCGCACTTTTTGCCACTTTTTCAATACAATAACTTTTAAAGTCACATTCTCATTTATACAGTAAATGAGTTAACACACCAATATATCTGAAGCCAGCACCTCCAGCATGCTACAGCACACTGATGTCAGCATCCACTTGTGGAACTGCAACTCATGTTATCTCGACATTCGCTGACATATTTATCTATCTCTTTGATTGAAAGGGAATTTTGCCATTTTATCTTGTAGGAAGCAGCGGCTGTTTGAAGGTCTATGAAATACGACTATTTTACAAATTTACTTTAATTTCTTACCTTACCTTAGTAAGTAATAATAACATTAACAACGTACTTAAATTAAAGAAATTAATTTAATACAAGATAAATAACACAACCTTATAACTTTTCATTCGTTTGATTATACGTTTTATAGCAAATTGTTTTATTCTTTTCATTGGTGGGAATCCAATCAAGATACAGATATGTACGTGGCTTCTCATAATATGTTGGTATATTTCCTACTCCATCGAATGGAAATAAAATAGGTATGTTAATTTTACCTCCAAAATGCCTTAGAGAAAAACAAACCATCCACCTATAGTCACAAAATTAATTCATAATTGGACTATTACCCAATATATTCTAGAACAATACACTTAGCTTAGAAATTATTCATATCAAAGGAAAATACTCACTACTGGCATGATTTGCAGAATTTGAGCAGCATTTTGTTGAGTGTTTAGTTCACATAGTGGCCAGAACTAGCCACACATACACACACACACACACTGTCGATGCTAGCTTGAAGAAGGATCTCTGATTGGCTGTATCTCTGGAAAAAAGAACAATTTACGTTAGGCATAGGTCAAAATTCGGTTTTCCTAGATACATAAATAAACATTTGTAAAATGGCTTAGTGAGATTAAGAGATTAGAATAATTAAAAGAGATTTATCAAGAGTAAATAAACACACAAAAAATCTGGAGGTTTTTTTGTTGTAATTTTACATAGGTAAGTATTACTTGTGCGTTTAGTTCCGACGAGCTGATAAATATTCAGTGGTGATAACAAATACAATTTATAAATTAGTACAAATAAAACAGACTTCAGATGTATGTAGATCCTATGTTCCTACTATCAATACGAGTAGGTAGTATAAACACGTATGAAAGAATGTGTGAATGCACAATAGCGTTTTATCATCGTAAAATATTGGCAGAAGCGTTTATTGTGTTTGAAGGAAGATTCGCTATTGTTCCTCTCGATTGTTTATTATGCTAATAAATAAAGGTTTACAACAGACCATATACATTAGGTATACACCTAAGGATTGATGGGAAGAGAAAACTGGTACAGCTACTCTGTGCAGGGCTTTTCTTATTCAGTGAAAACTGGTACAGCTACTCTGTGCAGGTCTTTTCTTATTCAGTGAAAACTGGTACAGCTACTCTGTGCAGGGCTTTTCTTATTCAGTGAAAACTGGTACAGCTACTCTGTGCAGGGCTTTTCTTATTCAGTGAAAACTGGTACAGCTACTCTGTGCAGGGCTTTTCTTATTCAGTGAAAACTGGTACAGCTACTCTGTGCAGGGCTTTTCTTATTCAGTGATCATAATAACAAAGGTATTATTTTTTTCACAATGTCGTCTTTTTCTACATATTTATAGGTTTAACTGGACAATTATAAATTCTTAAATAAATTTAAGTGTTTACAGTTGAGAACATTGTACAATAAAAATTCAATTGATGTGTCAATCACACATGAGATTCCAGGTAATGAATATTAAAGCTTTATGTGTCGGAGGCGTGACAGTAATGTACGGTTGATAGAAGCATGGCATAGACTGCAAGTACATTGGTTGTGGCACCTCTAACAAGGCATTGTATGCTAATGCAGCCTTAGGAGCAGCCTAGATATTATGTGCAGAGGACAGAGGGGTCCTTGACCGGAAACATACCATAGCTTAGTGGTTAGGTAGTGGTTACCAGTATGATTATTGTAACGCCCCTCTAAGCGATCCCTATAAACCACGTTGATTAATAAAATTAATAATTAAATGTAAATTGGAATAATATTCAAATATTTGTATGTAGGTAAAGTAGCACCATAAGAAATAAAAATAACATTCCCTTGCCAAAAAAACCCTCTCTGACTTCGTAAGATAAATTTTATGACATGTGTTGAACTAATTTATATAATATGTACCTTTTAAATATTTTCACGATTTATTTTTATAAATTAAGTATGTCCTTAGACATTTTTATATTAACATACAAACTTGTATATCAGGTATAATATAAGTCAAATTATTGAAACTTATCCAAGTTGTTAAGTAGCAATAACTTTAATTGAAGCAAGTAATGTTTTGTTCAGTGATATGTTGACCTTTAACTTACAATGAAATTTTAATGTTTCGGTATTTTCTTTTAACTCGGATAATTTATTGATCAATTTGTAGGTCAAATACGTACTTGTTGTATGGCTGTCATTATTAATTAACTATTCATATTTAAAATAATACTACTTATGTTGTTATTGTAAGTTTCTTTATGTTGTCACTCCACTTACGTATTAATTAATTTTGGAACTTAACTTAGTATTTGAAATGAGTATTTATGAATTTAAACAACAAAATCCAATTAAAAGTAACAAATAAATGGAATTAATCAAAAGACAACAACCTCCAATGTTACCATATTCTATACGTAATTGTTTTGATCCGTATACTGGCATTGAAAACTATAACAACCTATCGCATTTACGTGGATAAATAAATGATATACATACGTGTATATATATTATATACTCGTACATACGTATGTACATATATAATACACAAGTACTTCCTGTAGCGAAGATAATGATTATAATAAGTGTTGTTATCTAGCGCAGAGAATATCTCGGTCTTGAGATACTTCTGAGATATAAACCTGAATGACACCTCATTATCTAGCTTGCACGGTGAAACCTAGGTACTCTAGGTCTATAATAAGTGCTTATTCTTAGATCTGTATAGTTGTTAGTATATCGTGTATATTTGATGATTGTAATATAATATTTGCATCCCACCTGCAAACCGAGGGTGTTACAAATTCGACGTGTTTTGATTTAGTAAGTAAATAAAAATGTACATATCACACTGGACAAAATCTTTACCAAAACTTTTTAGATTATCAAAGTTCACAAGTCAAAATTTTTTGTTTTTTATTCCGCTTTATATCCGTTTAATACGAAAAAGACAAGTCATTAAATTAAATATATTAAGTAGATACATACATACCAGTTTTACTAATATCAAAAACACTCTCGAACAGTATCCCGAAAACACTAAATGTGACACAAAAACACAAAAGCTTGAAACGAGTAAACCACTATCGATGCTTGTTGTTCGCTCGCAAATCACTTACTGATACTAGATAAGGAAATTATGATAATGACGTATGTAACATGTCGTTTTAGAAAGTTTACAATAAATGGAGACCGCACGTATGTTTGTTCGTAAAAATGCTTTTATCGAACAAAATCTATAATATCACAGGCTCTGGTCAGTTTTAACAGTAATTATAAATTACAAAATCAAAATACAAATAACAAGTATAATATCTTTCCAATATGTTGATTTGTAGATTCAGATTTGTGAAATAATAAAACATATTGGATAAAGCAAACTCGCTGGCGGCAACTAGTATCCTACCAGAGACACCTTATCTATTTGTTTGTTATCTATGGAACGGATACAAGATGACTTAATATGATGGATTAAAGAATAAAATGTGCTCTAACTATGTACTCATGAGACACACATTCTTACAAGCTTAATCATTCATTTAATTTTTTGATTAAAATCCATCCTTTAAAGACATACCATTCAAATTAAATTGATATGTTTGTTTATCATGAATTTTGCTATAGTCATTATTCTTCTTCTTATCTAATGAGAGTGGTGTCGAGAGTTTTTGAACCGCCCTAAGGGCCTGTGACATGGCCTAACGACTGCCTTACTAGACCACAGACTAGACTTACAGCCAGGACCTACAATTTAACGTGTCATCCGACTCACGGAAACGCACAAAATGGAATGCCACTTTTCGGTCACCCATCCAAGAACTGACCGCGTCGACCTAACTATAAGGTCTCGAACAATATGCTACTTCCAATGCCGAAACATCGCGTCATTCAGTAGAACTAAATTTAAAATATTCTTGATAAGTAGTTTCCAAACACATATTTTTTCATGTGTGATAAAAGTGACAAGTTGTAAAATTTCGCACAAAAGGTTCAAGCTGAAATATCAAGGTAGGTGAATGACATTCAGGCAGCTGGGAGGAAATGATGGACCAAACTCACGCAGTATCAGTTATGACGCAGCTCTCGTGAGATCTTGCTCCTTAAGTCTCTTTAAGTAAGTAAAAAAGTCTTAAATTATATTTTTTTACACATTTCTGACCATAATTCACACCTGATGGTAAGCGTTTATGGCCTAGGATGGATTCAGTGCGAACCGATTTACTCTCACTTTGCAGACTAGAATACACACGACATCATACAACGTGTTCTAAAGACACGAGATGGTCGTTCCATACATGAAGTTCCATACATGAAGTTCCATACATGAAGTTCCATACATGAAGTTCCATACATGAAGTTCCATACATGAAGTTCCATACATGAAGTTCCATACATGAAGTTCCATACATGAAGTTCCATACATGAAGTTCCATACATGAAGTTCGTCAACCCGCGATACAATGAATAAGATTGATTCAAATCGTTTTTAGAACTATAGTTGTTGATATAGATTGATGTAAAAGTTAGGTATTCGTTATAACATTGTATTTTGTTAAAAAAGTAAGATGTTTCGTATTTTACCCATTCATCGGGAAACCCCTTGATTGTACGTACCTACTATGTTATTGCATAACATTACAATATGCTAAAGATTAAATACGTTAATATATGAATCACATCGTGAGGACATTGACTATTTTTTCTAAGAACTTAGCAGCATTCGTACTCGTAACGGCTGTACGAAAAAAAATGTCTTTTTTATCAAACCTCCAACACATAAGACAGGGTCATACCCCCGAATATGGGCTATTCCTTGCGAGTAGCGGAGGTCGTATGGTAGACGCTCTACGCCCGGTATTCTTCAAAGTGGAACTGCAATTCCGTCTAGTCTTTTTTTTATATTTTCCTCTCCATCCTACGGTTGCCTGGAAGAGATCGCTTTTAGCGATAAGGCCGCCATTTGTGGCATTAGTTTTTTTTTTTTTTCCGTTTTGTATTATGTTTTTTTATGTGAGTGTCCAATAAAGTATCAATCTATCTATCTAGATTCACATCATTTTTGTATAAATATTTCTCACCTGTTTTTTTTTTTTTTCAATTAAGTATATTTTAGTGTTTCTTAGCCGGGTTCTAAGGTTTCGTTTAGCTTGATCTTTGATTAAAACGAGCCGTATAGCTGTAGCGATCAAAAGCTGCTGGAAAGAGCTTTGTTTGAGAGCTAGTTTAATATTTGTTCACAATCTTCAGTCATAGTGTCTTTTGCGTAATAAATCTTTAGATTATTAAGAACTGTTACTACCAATTTGGCAATTTCAGTACCACAATTTAACAGAATTGTGATAACTAAGCAATAATTACGATGGAAGACGAACCTGAGGATCTGGTTTGTGGAAGGATTTTCACGTAGTCTGGAAGAAAATCCAATTCAAACTCTTTTCGTGGTTCGACACTCGGATATATAAACGACATAACGTAGATTATTGTTATCTAGAAGTATCGCAACTCGGTAAAAGTTAACTATAATTACGTTTAATCGTAATAATTTGCTGATCAATTTGTCATGATGCAGGAATGAATGGCAATCAGCATACCTGCCGTGTGGCATTACATTATTACGCCTAATTAGGCAGGTACCTGCTTCATGTTAATGGTGCATACCTCTGGAAGGCACCATTAACTAATGTTACATTAAGCAATTCATAAATTTTTGTCTCTTCATAATTTGAGTGGCGTTTGTTTTCGAGTTAAAGGTTTTCTAATTTGTGAAACTCCTGCATAATCAATCGTTAGGTATATTTTTGAGGTGCTCTCACAAAATCCACAAAAACAAAATATGTAAGTACACCAAAACGCAAAAGTACAGAACAAAATAGGAGCAACAAAGCCACCGCAATTTAGTCATTTCGTTTTTTTGTAAAATGTACATGAGAATTGGTTTGAGTATGTAATAAATGCAAAAATTCATAATATTCGCATCGGGAACTTCGAAAAAAAAGGAACAAATATAATAATATTATTAATATATATATATATATATATTCATTTGCCAAACATACTCGTATAAGTTTGTTTTTATATCACAATGATGTTATCGGACAGGTGTTCATTATTTTAGAAATCAAGTTTTTTTTATTAGATAGTTACTTAATTAGAAACCGGATTTCGTGGCTCGATTTTTTGGGAAAAATGTTGAGAAACAAACTTAAGTAGGTACCTATTTAATACAAGTTATTTGAGTTTTAAAATATAGTTAGATGTAGATGATATTTGTGGTAAGAAGTAAGATTAGGTGATATTTATACAGTTTGTTGGAGAAGGCATTAGTATTCATCAAAACAAATAAATCTATAACTAAGGTGTTCAGCTGATCATTGTTCAGCTGATCACCCTCCAAGTAGGAGCTCACTTAATAATATGATAGAATCTTTAATTAAAAAAATATATGATCTACCCACCTAATATCCACAGCACAAAGTCGTCACAAAATTATCGTTTAAAACACTTTTTTAACCAAAATCTTCTTTTTCCAAGAATTTCAATACACTGTTCCTATTGTTCCCTCAAATTATAAATCCGTCAATGTTGTAGTCACGCTATGCACTTGGTAGTGACTCCGTGTGTCACGTGCTGCATGTATATGTCCGCTCGCGGGGCCGGTCGCGTCTGTACTGACACTGACAGCGTGTTGTTGTTGGGGTTGCCGGTTGACGCGCAGGCGCGTGCGCAGCTCCCGTGACTCAGCGACAGAACACAGGTGCAAGATACTAGCTACAGCGGCTGCCACTTATATTCTGGTTTAAATGTATAGACATCATTTCATAATGAATGTAGCGGGTAAACTGTCAACCGTCAAAATTGGTAGAATTTACATACATAATGAAAAATACTAAGGCTTAATCGTTTGCGATAATAAGATTTAAAGCAAATTGCATGGATAATGTTGTGGTGATTGGCTTTTTAATTGATTTCAGGTATAATTTGCTTGTTTTAAGATTTTATCATTTCAGTTGACTGCACAGTAAATTATTATTATCTTAGTGAAAATAAAAATAAATTACTTTTGTAGTTTTTTTTTTGCTTTCCATAATATTATATTATGTATTTATAAATATAGTAGTTATGACATTTTTTTTAAAATTTCAAACACTATAATTATTTTCTTAAGTAGGTACTTAACTCGCTTACACCTTCGCCGAGTCCCATACAAGTACACGTGACGTCACACAAAATACCAAATACCTGTTCCACTGGTGACGTCGCTACACTTCAATACCTGTTCCACTGGTGACGTCGCTACACTTCAATGTATGTTATAATGTATTATTAAGTATGCGTACTATTATCTATACTTTATGAAAAAGTTGAAAGCGGATATTCGTGATTTTTAGTGATGGACGTACATACCTACCTATAAGGTATTTACAGTGAGGTAGGCTATTTCTTGTCCTGAAACTATGCGGGTGGGAAATCTATTATATTCAAAAGCGTTAAAAGTAAAAATATCTTGGTTCATAGTTATTTAATACAAATCAATACATTTGTATTCTAAACACAATATCCAAAACAATGAACAAGGAAGAGTCTGTGTGTCGGAATTTGTACAACACTCCATTTAGATGGCGATTTATCTGTTTACAATAAAATTTGCCTAATTTAGCATTCCGCCTGCAACATTTTACGGCTTTATAACTCTAACTAGCTATGCGCCGCGGATTCAGGCTTAAATGTATTTTTTATACTTACTAATAAGAGTTCATTTGTGTATATTATTATTTTTATAGAACTTTTTTAGAACAACCTTTTTTTGTAACTGAAAAACGAAAAGGATTTCGTGTATCAAATCCGAGTCCAGTTAAATCCAGTTTCCAATCTTGGATTTAGTGGATTTTTCCCATGCTCTATTTACGGATGTAATGAGACTTTTCTGACGCAGTAACTCTTACCTATATACGGCATGGAGAGACGGACAAAGCTCGCTGAGCGACTGACGAACAAACAAAGACAGTTATTGTATTGTATAGTAACAAATAGTTGATTCGTGAAGCACAATGCAGATTAGTATGAGGAAGGAAACAAGCACATTGTATGGTAGACGTGATGAGCTGGAGACGAGGGGGGCGGGGCCACGCACTAGTATAGGATGGAATCATAATATTGGTGCAGGATACATGCAAGTACATTGTACAGGACACTTGCATAAACAAATGTACGACGTAATTCTTGTAACTTCATCTTCCATTCCCTGTCATTGTAGACTCATAGTTGGCTAGTAACACGCTCTAAGCACAAAATATTAATGTGGTTCGATAAAATATCTTCTTTTCCACTGTAGATACGGTCAAGCATTTAACCACAAGGTCGTCTGAAGCGATTCTCGCACAAGCAAACACTGGTACCCAAAGCAGAACATGTCTACTGGATTAGATTCATGCGTGTTGAAAAGAAAGTGACGATACCATTCACAACCTCTCATGTTCATTAACATTATAGTGTAGGTGCATATTTTAGTAGTTTAATGTAAACCATCGTTTCTATTAAAAACACACCAACAAATTAATTTTGCAGGCAGTTACGCCCCTCAGGCATTCTCATGAGGAAACACACGACTTAAAAAGAGAGATCGTTTCCATTATTAATGCACGTATAACCCTTGCCTACATCCTACGTACATAGGTACAATACTGCCCTTTGGGTTTTCCGTCCACTATCCGATGGACTAGGATTCTTGTTGCTTCACGATCACCGCGATTTAATTATTCCCCGTAGGGTTTCCAAATCATAGCAACTGCAACAATCTATGGCCGAGCCTACAGAATATAGAGTAGTAAGTTGGTACCTGTGGCGGGTCATCGCTTCCTTACAACACGCGGCCTTTAGACGCGAGCGGGCGGCTGGACAGAGGTCGCTGCTTGCACACTTGCTGCTTTGTACCACACAGGGAACACTGCACTTTTTGTAAGATTACCTTATAAATATAGCGTACCTATGTAGGAAGCGTAATGATACTATGATAGGTACTCAGGTGCATGTTGTGAGCGAGTTGTTACACTTGGTTATCAATGATATATAATCTGTAAAGTGTAATTTGTAGAGGGAAGGAAGTAGGTACATAATATCACACATATGAGGTAAGTGTCGATTAGCTTGTTCGTACTGCTCGGGGGAACCGGAAACTAATGTACTGGCACTGATAATACAGAACTTATTATGATATTAAAATACCTATTCTACAACTAGAGCGTGATTTTAAAATCAATGATTTGATGTAGAAATAAAAATAATTAACTCAATGTACCTGACTGTTAACTCAACGCTAGAGAAATAACTATGTCATAGTTTATTGATCAGCAATCGAGTAGATTTGACTGCACAAAACAAGTAAAATAAAATTGACAAGATTTTTTACAACTACATAATTTACATAGTATTTAATAAAATAAAACTGTTTTGACAAGTTTCTGAAATATTATAAGGTTATCCAATATCTTGAACGCATTAAGCTAACGCAGCTCGTTTCTAATTGATCTAAGCGGATCTTGTTTACTTGTTTTTTATCATCTAGTTAGATATAGTATATAACCCTGTCCAAGCAAGCACTAGGCAGGCCGCTCCAGATCAGAGTACATAAGTAAGCCTTACAAGCCCCGCCACTTCACTCTCGAGCGAGGCGTTATATCTCTCTTACAACTGATGGCGGAGGGAAAAGGCTAATGACGAAATAGTATACTTGCTTAGCATTCTGTTTTAGAAAAGTAGTTTTTAAAGTACCTTTTTTATTATTTTTAAGATATTTATTTTTACATCACGCAATGTAGTATAAAAAATTATGTCAATTTTCTAACATGGAAAACCTTTAAAAACTTAAGTTGTGTGAATTAATATGTATAAATAGATTTCAGCGCATAATTTAAACTATTATCTGCAGTTTCCCATCACAAAAAAAAAGCATTACTCGTGCCGTCATCCACAGTTGCCAGAGATAGTTACACACGTGAGCACTAGACTGTATTACTGGACTATTGGACATGTGATGAGTGTCACTAGGTACATATAACTGGGTAGGTACGAGGCGCGAACATGCCATCAATCATGGCGTCTACATAAATATCATTCACCGCCTTAGTAATGGCAATTGTAATCATTGTTGCATGCTTGCTTCTTTTATTGATAGTTTTGACAATGAGTGTAAAAGAAACGACACTGCAACTTAGCAGCTGTAAAGAAGGAAAACACTAACACGTTAGCACTTGGCGTCAGCCTAAAACTATAACTGAAATAGTTGTATTTGTACGAGGTTAATTAAAATGTCGTACCGACATCAAATTTATCGTAAGTAAAGGTTACACTTAAAATATTATTCGTGTAAGTTAATTGTTTCAAAGTTTCACATAGTAGGGAAATGCACGGATTGTACAACATAAAACTTGTTAATAACTTGTAATCTTAATAAACTAAAAGTTTATTCTCAGATCATTACAGCTCCTCATCGATCTTTCTAACATGTTCCTCAAGGAAAACTTGTTTGAAATCTATAAATGTTATCGTCGAGCATTCAAACTATTGCTTAAACTATAACTGTAGCGTTTTATTACAAAAACACGTGTTACCGGACTCATAAAATTTTAAACTTTGTTGGTATTTTTTATTTTTATATTACGTTTGAAGAGAACTGTTCTTAAACTGTCGTCTGTGGCTATTTGGCAGATACATCATTCTGTAAATAAGATTTGTAAAAACACAGATATACAAGAAAGTATCCAAATCTGTGGGGCATGCAACCTACTTTCTTGTGTCCACTCATCGCGATGCTATCTGACTGCAATGTGCGCATTTTGCTGCCATTTAGCTGGTTTCTTATAGTCCATTAGTGTAATAATGTAATAGGATAGTCACTCGCCAGTCCACACACGTGGCGAGTCGAGCTACTCGCTTCCACTGACCATACATAGCTGGGAGATAGCAGAGGGACAAGTTGAAACTCATGTGTGTGTAGCGATGGTGCGACGGTTGTATAGAATAATTTAAATGAATATCCAACGACATTAATTTTATTAATGTGGTTTTAAATATCAGTGAAACTGCATTACATTTTCATGACACCTCTCCACTTTCAGAGTGTTTGGCTAAGATGAATGGATACCACGGCGTAAACAAATTAATAACAATGGTTCTAAATCTCAATTGTTGTGTACTCAATCAAAATACGATAATTACAGTAAGCATACCTGTATCAAGACAACGACCTGATCTACAAACTTAAAGCAATTTTCATTTTAATTAAAGTTTCCCAACTGCATGTTCTGTGAGTAGTGAAAGCAAGTTATCAATGCATTCTTCCGAGTTGGCTGCACTCCGTATACCTATGTATACCTACATGTTCAGTCGTAGGTATCTACACGATCTCTTGCACTAAGAGCGTATGTAGAAAACTAACTGATAATTATTAATATTAACTTATAACGTAATGAGCCATAAATGGTGGCGTATAGAAATTATGCAAAGCTATGTATACTTTGCTAATTATTATTTTTATTTAATATTCAACTGCATTCGTTAACCTTTTAGAATCATATTTTGACTACTGGAAAAGAAGTGCGCAACTGAGACGGGAGTTTTACTCAAATAGAGGCCTATGCTCAGCAGTGAACAACTAGTGGTCCGATAATTATTAAATAATTAGGATTAGTCTTCAAAATATGGAGCAGGTGAATTTTGTATTTGTTTACCTAATTTATAGAAAAGAAATCTGATAAGTGCAGTTTTATTATATGTAGTTGCGTAGAATATAAAGAGCAATTGTAAAATATCATCCACAATGTGATCTGAGCCTCGTGAAGTAGTTGTCTCTGACCTCGGCGGGGATGACACCAAGTCATGAGCCTCGTGAAGTAGTTGTCTCTGACCTCGGCGGGGATGACACCAAGTCATGAGCCTCGTGAAGTAGTCGGCTCTGACCTCGGCGGGGATGACACCAAGTCATGAGCCTCGTGAAGTAGTTGTCTCTGACCTCGGCGGGGATGACACCAAGTCATGAGCCTCGTGAAGTAGTTGTCTCTGACCTCGGCGGGGATGACACCAAGTCATGAGCCTCGTGAAGTAGTCGGCTCTGACCTCGGCGGGGATGACACCAAGTCATGAGCCTCGTGAAGTAGTTGTCTCTGACCTCGGCGGGGATGACACCAAGTCATGAGCCTCGTGAAGTAGTTGTCTCTGACCTCGGCGGGGATGACACCAAGTCATGAGCCTCGTGAAGTAGTCGGCTCTGACCTCGGCGGGGATGACACCAAGTCATGAGCCTCGTGAAGTAGTTGTCTCTGACCTCGGCGGGGATGACACCAAGTCATGAGCCTCGTGAAGTAGTCGGCTCTGACCTCGGCGGGGATGACACCAAGTCATGAGCCTCGTGAAGTAGTCGGCTCTGATCTCGGCGGGGATGACACCAAGTCATGAGCCTCGTGAAGTAGTTGTCTCTGACCTCAGCGGGGATGACACCAAGTCATGAGCCTCGTGAAGTAGTTGGCTCTGACCTCGGCGGGGATGACACCAAGTCATGAGCCTCGTGAAGTAGTTGTCTCTGACCTCGGCGGGGATGACACCAAGTCATGAGCCTCGTGAAGTAGTTGTCTCTGACCTCGGCGGGGATGACACCAAGTCATGAGCCTCGTGAAGTAGTTGTCTCTGACCTCGGCGGGGATGACACCAAGTCATGAGCCTCGTGAAGTAGTTGTCTCTGACCTCGGCGGGGATGACACCAGATCATGAGACTCGATAGAAACATACATAACAACATTATACATAATAACAATGCTTCCATAAATGGCTTTGATATCACACACACAATACAATGTGAAAAAATACGCTTCCTCATTCATTATTTGACGATTTTTTGCATGTTTGTGGCTCAGAATACAGAAAGAACCAGAAACCGTGAGCGCGCCTAATATTGAAGCTACTAAAACTACTCAGAAACAGAGTAGTTTGACGCGCGACCGACAGTCACTCTGTGACCGTCGGAGCGAATGACGTGTTATAACGATGACCAATTTAACTAAATTATGCCGTCTTGTGTCGTTCCTACCTGTAAACATGCAGCGGGTCTAAAAAAGAAACAGGATGGGATCACATTTCACGTGGTAGAATCGTATTTAGGTATCAACTTATTTAATTAAGTAATGAATAAATTTCTCAGTTTTCAATTGTCATAGATAATGATGCATCCATCTTGTTAGTGTTGCCAATATAAGAGTTTTGATTTACCCTTCTTTTAATTACCTTTTGAGGGTTTTTATTCATGTAGAATATTAATAAGTAATTTAATAAAAAATTACCGTCTTGAAAAAAGAAAGTATAAAGCGTCAGTGCAGCCCGTGTGTACCTAACCAAATAATCCTATTAAATAGTATGGTAATATCGGATTTCTAAACATTTTTTTATGTGTGTGTGTGTGAGGAAGAAGGGGTGAGGGAGAGCGGGTATGTAACTATGTTTCTATATTAGTTATCTCAAATTTTAGCTTCCCAGTTGATGAAGAAAGGAAAGCGGTGTGGACAAAAATAATACAAAGAGCACGGGAGGAAGAGTTATGGAAACCATTATTATTATATTATTAAATTGGACAATATTTTGAAAAGCTTACTCAGCAAAAAGAAAATTAAATTTAGTTTTTTTCTAAAGCATCTTTTATCGATTTCTTGAGACAATTAGGTAGGTACGTAATTATATAGAATAGGACAATTTTTATTCTATTATTATCTCACCTCCTAGACTCCCAAAATTTACCCTAAAAACGGGCAAATAATGCCTGCGCTAGCAACATTCCGCGGGTGGGAAGTGACGCGGGCGGGGAGCGTTGTTTTGGTTTTTGGACACAGCGTGTAGCTCGCAATTACAGTTGAACGCGGCTTCTGGTTCTTTCTGTATTCTGAGGTTTGTGGGTAGATAAACTTTTTGTAAGGAACAGTTGTTATTTTATGTGAATGAATGTTCAAAAGCCGTAAAACAAAGTTTTTGGTATTGTTGAATGTACTTCAAAAGCCTTTTTAGAAGGTTTTGCCAACAATAACCCTGTGCATATAAAAAAACAATAACGTAACGTCTAAGTAGTTTACAATGACGAAGTTATATTATAACATATAAAGGACTTGGAATAATTTCAAAGATCTGATATCTCCTGTGGATTGCGGGCCATCAGGAAGTAATAACAATGATATGTACGCTCGTGTCTATGATTATAATTATTTTAATATATGGACGCCACCAACGTTACTAAAGAAGGAGAGTGTCTTATATACCTACTATATTCTGCCCATTTTGTTATTTGTCACTTCCTTGCCTCAAATAAAACAGCCTGTATTTTAAACTTAGTTAGGTACCTACTACTGGTAAAAGCACTAAAATTCGGTGCCATTTACACATTTACCACACATTCACTGCACAACTTAAGATAAAGTGAAACCGTGTTTTATGCACTCAAATCAACTTTTAAAACAATATTTACAAATAACTTATTTTCAAAAATCTCGACTAATGTAAAGTATCGGATAGCAGCGCAGCGTGCGCCGCGCGGGACCGATATCTTGTAACTGATTGCTTGTTTGTTGTCACCTACAGGATTCTTGCGTAAAAATATGCAACTTTACTCAAATAAAGGTAACTTAGAAAGCAGTACTTACTAATCTTCCAGATCTACTCCAATTCAAGATCTACTTTAGTCTCTAATGAATGAGTTGTTAAGTGTCTGCAATATAACTTCACTCGACGGTTTCATATCTTCCTGCTCTATTTGCATGACAATTTTGTAACAAAACAGTTCTGCAATGTATTGTCTTATTTTTTGTGAAACTGAACGTTGACTAATATGAGTTAAAAGTGAGTAATGAATGTAAATAAGCATAGCTGGTTACGCCAGCGTGGAGCGCATACAATACATGTTCTCGGACATCAGTGTGGGAGGCAGCCAGCGGCCGCGACACCCTCGCCACGACCACCACGAACGGGCTGCGGGGTTTCAATACAAGAACTACACTGAAAAGATAATAAGCATATCACGTGTGCGTGTATTGCGCCATTTTATGCAACAAAGCTGCAACATCATCATTGTTTTCTGTTCCCTATACAATGCCAAAGTTTCTCATGAAAAATAGTCATACCTCTCTATGCCTAGTACAATATTGTTATTTGTTGATCACCAAAATAGTAACAAAATAATATGCTAACAAAACTGGTTTTTCCGAGATTAAAACGAAAACAAATATATTTATCGATTTTCTATGTAAACAAATCAATAAATCAATTTTGTTTGATAACTCTTTAATTTAGGTATTACCTTCTTCTAAAATGTCGAATGAACATTGGACAAGTCACAACCGCCCGACTTGTTTATAAAGACAAGATAGTTATGTCGATAAAAATACCTACATGTACAAAATACACATTAATTTAATATCAAAATTATTCCAATCATATTCAAGCAATGACTGTAGCTTGTTATTTTGATAAAGATAATAACATTAATTAGATTAGACAAGCTAACAGCAACATGTCAGTAACGTTGTGAAACTAATCGTTTGAGACAGGCCGTTACCTTCAGGTAGATCACTTGCCGAGAGGTTAAGGTAAAAAAATAATCACAAAATTATGTAACTCTTTACAGGTAACCAACCATCTAAAACTTTGTTTGAATTCATCACCTCATAAAATCAAAAGTTCTTAAAAGTGGAAAACAAAATTTGTCATTCTTAATTCGGAGCCTTATCTATAAATCATCTATGATAAATATAAACCACTACAGTAGCATATTAATCTAAATAAACCTACATTAGGAAAAAATAGCTTACTCATCATGACCAAAAAAATGGACAAAAAACACACACACACACATGCTGTATAAAATATGACAGCACACACATAGTGTCACATGATGTGTGGTCAAGTGGGTGTAATTACAGTGAAGGCTGCTCATACCGCCATCCAGCCGTGTCACTTCTACTCATTATCTATCGAATGTAACGCGAACACTGGACGGGACATAGCACCCCGCCCGCCGGGAGGCTTCATAGGAGACTATTTATTGTTTAACGCCGTATAGAATTATTTTTCTCAAGAAACCGTCCCCAATGAATGTCGAGTATAGGCGACTCTGTTATAAAGAATACGTCTTGAAGAGAAAAACGGCATTATAATCTATAATCGGCCTAAAAACTACCATGCCAGTTAATTTGTTTTATGGAACGCAATAATGGTTGAACTATTTAACCCTATTTAGCAGTCATTAAGTTGAAGTGAAGAACGATACAGTTCCATACAGCAAGCACTCCAAGTAGGGACTATGTAGAACTAAGCAATCTTAGCATTATCTAGTAGGCCACTTTTTGCACCTGACTTTACTTACAACGTTAGTTATCTAACTTATCTTAATCAGATCGCAGAAAGATTTATGTTACAGCCATATTTTATTTTAACACACAAACGTATATTTTCACTTCAGAAAATAGCACTGCTTTTATTGTCATAGAAATAGAGTACAGGATAGAATGAATTGTAAATGGACGCCTGTTTTCAAACATTAATGCCAATCTGATACTTGCTAATACCGTAGATCAGGCAGTCGAGGTATGCGTCTAATTCAAATAAATAATTATCTTTTTACTTACCAATTGCCTAAAACTTCAAATACCGGGCTTGCTATTTTGGAATCCAGTAAAGTAAAAACAATCACACAGGCTTTAATAAACTCGATGAGGTTCTACGTATTAAAACAATGGTTCTTTATCATGGCGTGATGATGATGATTGACTTGTTATATTTATAAAATCCTCTTCTCACAACATAGCGCCTGTGGGGCCACTCTGCTTAGCGTCAGATCTGTGCTTGCTACAATATTAAACTCGTATTATCTACGTACATGTATGTGCAAGGTGTTATTTCTAAGTATTTAGAGCGATCTATATCTCACTGATGGAACTAGAACGCAATCAGGTGAGTTAACGTAAACTAAGTTATATGTAGAACATTGCTATAATTATTATGACAAACAATTTGATAAACATCAATGAGCACAGAATTAAATAAAGACTATATTAGCAACCCGTTTGACAATGTTCATGATCAGTGATTGGGTGAATGATCAAAAGGAAGCAATTACTCTAGTAGAACTCTTCTATGCTACTCGCACTTAAAAATAATGCCCTATATAACTCTTTTATCAGTTGAGTTCAAGCAGAGTTGCTAAAGTTTCGATAATAAATGTGAAACTGCGATTCAAATGCAATACCTAATTAAATTACCAAGTCAATTAACTACGCCTAGAGGTGCTACAAGTAAAAACTGAAGGAGAAGTGTACTTACATAATAAGTATATCTGTTCAGTGAAGGATGCGCCGGCGCCGCACGCGCGGTGGTGCCGTCAGTAGCCACCTCCATGTCGTTATGGGAAGGGAGTACACACACCCAGCCTTGTTGTTGTAGTGAGCTAAGTATCTACTTTTTATGTAACAATCAAGAGTATGTACGTACTTATTAAATAATCTGAAATCTATTAAATAAAAAAAATGCTAATATCAAGCATTTTTTCTTTGGGTCTTGAAATCTTAATTGCATTGCATACAAATCTGGTTGAAACTAATGCTTTTTTTTATTTTAAGGATACAGATCGCTTACCATCGAGCGAATTACGGTCAAGTGTAAACCCATGATATGTAAAAAAATCGTTTTATAACTTAGTCGGGTGAGATTATTTATTTATTTAACTTACAAGTTGTCCAACGGATACAGACACACAATAGCAAATAATAATATAAACAAAAATCCAATTAAAGTCTAAAAAGTAAATTAGTTTTGATTACAGTGCTATTTTGCTAGATTCTACTGCTACAGTGTCTTAGCTACATGTGGAGTTAGAATGTGCAGTACGCGCCCTCTTCTCCTCACGGAGGCTGCTCAGGTCGAGGCTCGATATGTGCCAGTCGGTCACTTGCTTGCTCTGAATCTTGCACACTACAATCTTGGCCAGTATCTGGTACTAACTTGTATTGTATCCATATTTACAATGATATAATTAAAGAAAACCAAGGAAAACATACCTAAACATACTACCTCTAACTATAACAAAATAATAAAAGCCCTTACAGAATCTTTAGAAAAACCTAAAGCTGGTCTCAGTGCTCCCGCCAACTGCCAGAGGGCAGCGTGCCTGCATACTGGCCGCATTACCACGCTGGACGGCAATGCTTGCGCCAGGGAAACGCCACAATTTTAATACATTCTTATTTTGTATTTAGCTATATCAAACATTTTAATAAAACAAGTAATAGTGCCTGATCGAGTCTCGCGTCCGAGTACCTACTAAGTGTAAGAAAACATAAAAGTGTTAATTTCTCAAAAATCTATCAAAATCATATGTATGTACAGTGTACTGTACACCCTCGGCTGATGGTAAGCCTCATTTTATATCTTTTACAATACCTAACTAAACCACTTTAATAATTTGATAAGATATAATCTAAGTCCAGTTATCATTTGTAGGCTACGGAAGTTCACAAAATAAAACATAAAATACTTATACTATTTTCTTATTCAAATATATTATTTATACATAATGTATAAGTAACAATACTACAAAAATAGTAGGCATATCCTTTAAGGAACTCTTTGATCGAATGTCGTTTGATAAATGTTGTAGAATTTGTACTTACTTGGTATACATATATATGTACAAATAACTATCACACGTATATAAGGTACTTAGACGTTTAAACATTGTTTCCAAAAATATTTAATAGCAATAAAGATGACAAATATGGTTTATATTTACTCAAACAAAAATCAGTCTTACGTCCTCTTAAAACGATTTTTGAATTGAGCAAAACATTGTCTATTTTAATTTCGTTGCAATTCAATTGCCTAGTAGTATTTAACATTAACTTTAGTACAGTATTTCTTAGTTAGGTTCATTTAATAGTTTATTTATTTACAAGTGACTTGGCTTCCTAACTATAAATAAATGCATTATATATTAAACGGAATAAAATTATAACTGCGATGGAATAGTTATAATGCTAATTAATATTTGCTAATCTCGTCCATTAGACTGGAAGTTGCGGAAAACTATTGCTATATTTAGCTGTTCGCATGATCAAAATAGCAGTTGCTTTTAACTAGCACCCACTGTTTAAAAATCTGTAGCTAAAGCAATAGTTTTCAGCAGGATACAGCTGTACAGCTTCGCAATAACAACCACCAACGCATTACTAGTTACAAAATTAAATAACTGCTAGTTGCAGCAGGAGCTTATCGCATTACAGTGACAGCAGCGGGGTGCGCGGGGGGCGCGGGGGGCGCCAGCTCGTTCTCCGTCGACACAACAACACTGTCTACTGTTGTCGGCGGAGTGTGGTTGGAGGAGGACTGCGCCAGCGCCATGTTGATGGGCTGCGTGATCGGTTGGATCTGGTAGTTGGGGTAGTGGATGCCCACCACCTCCTCGTAGCTCGGCGGAGCCATGCACTCTGCAAGCCACACACAATGCTACATAAATAAATAATCTTATTTATCTGATAGCATAACAAGATAATCGGAATTTAAAATTAAGTTTATCAAAACTGCTATTTTATTAGCAACCTCAGTCGTTACTCGTATTAGCCTCTATGATTATGCAGTACATTATCTGATTAATATTCAGTTTGTTCGGTGTACCTGTGTACCTGTGTACCTGTGTACCTGTGTACCTGTGTACCTGTGTACCTGTGTACCTTCTTAAACATTGAGTAGGATCAGTAATCACACTTATCTAAGAAACTAATTTAATTGGATTGGATTCATTTTGCAGCTAGTACCAATATAAAAAGCAGTTATCACTTGCTATTAGCCGTTTAATATCATAACGTACCATATTTGGGTGGGGGCGGTAAATTGGAAGGGCTGACGTAGATAGTGGGCTCCTGTGCTGTGAGGGAGGGCCGCTGGCGGGAGCCCGCGTACATCCGCCTCTGCGGCGGATTGCGCGTTTTCTGTCCTGTTGACAAAAAATAGCAACATCAGTAACTGCTACGAAATAACAACGGCGCTGCGGTGTGGAACTGTGGAGCATGGCTAATCGACTTGCAGGGTTTGTTGGAGCGAGGGAAATAAGTGTTGTAATACTTTAGTTTTCCAAATGCTAGGAAACAAAAGTAATACAATGCCAGCTTTAAAAGCATCGTGTTTGCTCAATTCAGAATTTGTAAATAACTTTTTCAGCGGCGGAACGAGCGTACACACAACTTGCTTACAAATCGGTGTAAGATTTTGATGATCAGTGGCTCAGTGCAGACTCTGCTACTACTATAATACATTAAATGTATACATTTCATTCAAAGTGAAAGTATTGAAAGACGCAATGAGAGTATTACATGCCTAAACAACAAGTATTCTGTAAACCACCCTCTCATCTCTCTGTTGGTGCTTGACTTGCTTGGTGTAGTAGCTTGTTGTAGATGGTGCAACAAAGGATGAGGAAACATCAAGAGAGGTAAACAACCAGTCGATCGTTACAGTAGCGTAACATAGCAGTATGTTACTGTTATCAGTGGTTGTGAGAGACCACTTGTACCAATTTATAATACTAGGACGAGCGAGTCAACGGAATTAGGTTAACTTTTTAGATAGGCGTATAAATAGACAGACATATCAAATCAAGTAAAATTATTGTAAGTATATGTGAAAAAGTAAGTGATGATATAACAAGTAGGTACATATTAGTTGCGTAACAAGTGGATTAATATATCAGTCATTGACATTAACAAAAATACAGATAATTAAAATAATTCAAGTCAAATCATCTTATCTAATGATAACATCATGGGGGTAGTTGCATTACGAAACCAGTAATTAAATAGCGCAAAATTTGCATTTATCACTGAAATAACATTGCGTATATAGGAAAGATTTTGTCCGGATAGCTGTTAAGTTTATTGAAATAAGTGATAAGTTATTGAATAAGCCCGCCTAATGATATTTACCCAGAATGAGTACGCGTATGCACGTCACTATGAATATTAATATGACGAAGGCGGTGCTGGTGCTGAGCACCGTCCACGCCACCTCGGCCATGGCCCCGCTCTCCGCGCCGCCCGCGCCGCCCGCGCCGCCGGACGCTTGCTCCGAGTCACTCGCGTCCAGAGATTCCATGCTCAGTGTATTACTTAATTCCACTATTACATACATCTTTTTAATATATTTTGTGCTATGAAAATACTGAGTTCTTTTATTATTTTCTCGTAATATTTTAATAATTTTCTATAATCGTCAAGTCGAAAGATTTTTTGTCATCTTACACAATCTGCTTAGTTAGGTACATGTCTTGCTCAATTATTTTGAACACGCTAACTTTTAAAGACACTTTAACTATTCAGTTTTTTATCACAACACGGCATATAGTTTAAAGTTTAGAATGCTTGAATTATTATTTATTTTTTTAGATTAACCGCTTGAATAATCAAAGCATTTTAATGTTTATATTAATATTTTTATGAAACGTACGCACAATCTGAGTATCAAGCAGACATTGCAAATACCCGATAGCACGAGTACGAGTAGTCGGTACAGAAATTAAACACTTATCTTATTGATAATACGTAATAAAAGGATCAATAACTGTTGATACATTTATACCCCCTCGACTGAGTAATCTTAAAAAGGATTAGTTTATGCAGATTACATATTTTGATATATCAAACTTGATTTCACTGTTTGTTAAAGAAGACGTCAGAAACGTTAGAAATCACCTCACTATCTAAACAGCACTTACAGCAGTAGTATCTAATAGAATGGGTTTTTGTTAATTTAATTTTAATGGCCGGTAATTGGTCACGTCTGATAAGTTTATCTGTATTCATAGGTTCGTACAATTATTAAATGCGTCACAATCAATATAAATAATATCCGCAGACTGATTTACCAGTACATTACAAACATACCGTTAACATTGGAATGATTGTCCTGAAAGATTTGTCGTAAATCATTGTAATTAATCAAATACAAAATCAAATCAATCAAAACACATTCTGTTACAACTTTATTAGTGCCTAAGTAATCACATGTTGAATGAAGCAAAATAAAGGGTCGCTACGTGTTTGACAAACAAACAATACTTACTTACATTTTGGCTGTAGATACCGATTACAATAAAAACTGGTTCAAATTTCAAATTTAATCTGAAAATGTTGACATTTATCAACGAAGACAACAATCAAATGAAGTCCTTAAATAACGGGAATTCCCATAAGGGAATCTGAAATTATCTGATAATAATATCACAGAAGAAGAAAAAGATCATAAAAAAACCCTTAATACCAGAGAGTACTCGTGACGTAGATACAGGTGTCACGTGATAAGATTAGATAACGTACGCAGTGATATGAGGCGGAGGCAGAAGAACATGAAGAGCCAGAGGAGCAGCATCCCGATGAGCACGATCATGTACCAGAACGCCATCTCTGTGAGACCCGCGGAGCCTGCGTCAGCTGGCCCCTGGCCCACCCCCTCGTCTCCCACCCAGCTCTCCTCGCTGGAGTGGAAGTCGTAGTTTGGTATACCGTACATTGGAGGCATCTTCGATGTTTGATCTTGACTCTCTGTGCTATCTTGTGCCTTTAGTTTATTTTTTCTGATTTTATGGTCTTTTCTTTGGCAATCTGATGTCAAAGGTTTTGATGTTGGTTAGATATAGTTTTTGGAGTTTTTCTGTATTTACTCACAAAATTGAAATAAATAAACGGGCTTGAAGGTATTGTACAATTTACCAAAAAAAAATTTTTCATCGATTTATATTAGCAGTGGCAACTCTGAGCTAATTGTTTTCAAACTAGCGGAGTTGATAGCCAACTTTTCTTGATCACTCGCGATACATTTGAATCAACAAATTCAATCGGAATGCACAAAACTGAACTAAACTTTACTCAGCACTGTCACACTTGTTCTTCAAATGTTTTATATTGATTCTTGCAGACATTGTGAATGAAAAGATCACTTCTTTCCGCTGGAAGACGCTCGAATAGCCGAATATATTTTGAAGCGGAATTGTTTCGATTCGATAACATTATCTACGAGTGCAGTTGACACTATCGATACAAGATTATAGAGTGCCTCTCGCTCGCGTGGCCCTTGTACAATGAACCAAAAGAAAAACTATAGCGTGACTGAAGAGCTGTGGTTAACCTTAGGTTACACAGTCATCGGAGATATTTATTTATTTCAATCGGCTTATAAGGAAATAGAGGATCAGGAATTAATATATAAGTAAAATAGCTACAGAATTCGTAAATGAAGATAATAAGAGTTATTAGCGAACACATTTAACAGATACATAGATGTGAAAGACCAATCAAATGAAACAAACACCTAAATATTATGAAGATACATACGTATATGTGCCATCTTGACGCACATGATGACGAACGACATGACGAGTATGGTGAGGAATATAGACAGGTACGCCACCGCGGCGGGGGACAGCAGGTGTGCGTGCAGCGGGCCCGCGTCCGCGGTGTGCGCGCCGCCCGCCGGCTCCACCCACGGGGACATCACTAACTTGCCAACTTTCACAACAAAAGCTAACAGTTCCGATTTTAAAACAATCCCCCGTTTCACTTATGTTCCGTTAGTATCCACACTCAATTGTTTAAATTTAAACAAAGAGGTGATCAAATTTTGACGTAATTTGGTTTTATTAAAATATAACTGCTATTTTTATTCACGTTATAAGGTTACAACTTTTTTTTTATACTAATTCCTCTTATTTCACAAAAGTTTTATACACATAAATGAAAACTGCAGAGAGCGCTGTTCGGAATGATTACGTTAAACATGTCGATAAAATTCACAGAAACACGCAATATGAATGTTTAAAAGTACTGAATCTAAATCCAAGCAAAACATTTTAGATGAATGATGACAGGGAAACTCAAATACAAATGTAGCTGAATGTTATCTCTGCTAAGGCAATTTAAACTCTGCGCAACATTAATAAGGACCACTACCGTGTGTGTAGCAGAACAAATCCTGTGTACTTATGTTTTATCAGGAAGATTACCTTAAATAACAAAACTAAAGATTCATAAAATCGTACTACTTATCTAATATTTCAACGTCAGATAACGATCTTATAAAAATAAATATCCTACATATTTGGCTTTAAGAGCGTAGTGTCGGTGGCTACATCTGTTGATAAGATATTGTGAAACCGAACGAACTATTTCATATTGCTTCTGATAGATGGCAGCACTAGTACGTACATAAATAATAATTGGCGCAGCCTTTTATCTGATAACAAACGGATCTTGTTACTGACAGAAAAAAAATAACCATACAGACTGACTGATTCTGATTGGTCCATTACAATAGGTGTAGATCCCGATGTATATCTAAATGTTATGAAAGAGTAGTTACAGAATAAAATAGAACAGAATGATAATAATGATAGTGATACTAATGGTAAATTTTAAAATAACATAACACAAGGTTCACCACATGTATAATGTATATTTAGTTTATGTCATGTCCTATGTTATGAAATGATGTATAACACCGGCACTTACGGCAAGCTTTCAGTCCGTAGACGACCATAATAATGACCAAGAACACTATCCAGAATATAAATGCCGGGGACACATACATGTAACTCATTTTGTCCAATGTGTGACAGATATGAAGTGTTGCACAACACTTGATTTAAGTTATTAAAAAATTACGATATTTGCAAACAAAAGCCAGTGAGGTACTGATTTCGATGTTAATTATTACAGCTGATATCGACACTTTATCAGGATTTTGCGACTTTATCTGTAAAAAGCCTTCCTAATCAACGACTATATTCTATATTAAAACTGTACTAGACATTTTTGGCTTATCATACTAATTTCTCGAGCTTTTTGCGCAATAGTATTCATATTTTTTAAGAAAATAGTCTTACAGACAATAATTAGTAATTAATATTCAGAATTATTATGTTTTTTTTAAATCATTTAGGGAATTTTTATTTACTTTGTCATAAATGTTATGGACTAAAATAATATGATGTTGTTGTGGAATAGCTCATTGAAAAAGAGATTGTAATATGGCGACTCCTTGAACGGGTCATACATATAAGTGAATAAAACTTACCGAAATATTTCACAAATCCCAAGTAAATTAACCAAAACACTGCAATATTTATAACCATGAAAATAAGAGCGGCTGTCAGATCCATTGTAAAACAAATATATTTTCGCGACGCTTAGAAAGAGAAGAAGAAATAAAGGATTTTGACGAAAGATAATTTGAGGAACACGTGTTCACATGTTAAGGTAATAAACAAAAATATGACCTGGCGTTTATAAAACAAAAAGAATATTGGTGTTATCCGCATCGGGTGTTTGTGCGACGACTTGACGAGTGACGTCACGAAAATTAATCGATAAATACCTGATAGCGATAACAGCAGATACCTAATTGGTTTGGCGATGTCGCTCCGAGCTGATACATACGGACAAAAAATCAAGGCAAGTGCAAGTTACAACACACAAAGAGAATACAGAATCTTATCTTATTAAAAAATGATGAACACAAATATGAAATTTGTTTGTAGATTTGACGAAAAGAACTGAAATGACGCATAAAAACAAATATAAGAACAAATAAATGATGTCTTTCTACATTATTTCTTATTTACTTAAACCAAAAATGAATTTTAAAGTTACATATATCTATGTAGTTTATAATTCAATATAATCAATTTTTATCAGCACAAAAATGAATAGGTTTTCCTGTTGGATAATAAACTTTTTATCGCGGATTATTTTCCAATGTATTGGCCGACTCCTAATATGTATTTATTATGAATGTTTGTTGCTTATTGAATAAAACCTCCTTGAGAATCTCAATCAAATCGTACCCCGTGCCACTGTGAGTGAGACTCCTAATCATATTTTGCCGAAACATAAACCTCTGAATGTGAACTGGCTGAGCATACATTCTTATAAAATAAATCTCACCAGTGATACACAGCCACACGTGGCAACAAATACCGCAAGCTATACATATTACTACGGTAAACACAAATACTCTAATAAGCCACTCTGCAGCCACTATGATCATTATGATGTAGGTAATGGACTCACTGATTGCAGCTGACAATTGGCACTAAGTATTATAAAAAGAGAGGTATCATGCAAGCCAATTACATTATCTGATAACTGTATGGATTTATAGTTTTTTTTTTTATTTGATAGGAAATTTCCCATCCTGCATAGCGTCGGCCCTTGACGCGTTGAAAATAGTAATATTTGATAAAAATTATATCATAAAAAAAGTAACTTACTATTGCGTGTTAGCCATCTCCAAATTTTGTAAAAAATAAAAAAGACAAAGAATAACACCGTTAACAAGACAACAAATGCAAACACCCATTCAAAGGCGGTGTAAAATACCATTCTTATTCAACTACCTAGTAAGTACTTGATAGCAAATGAGTAACAAAATGCAGCAATAGTCTTTTATATGAAAAATAAATTCACTTTATCTGATTTTGTCGACAAATAACTCTGCTATCAATTAATTTGCGTGAATCACCATTCGGAAATATCTGGCTTATTCTGGATGCATATGTTAGTTATTGGAGATATGCAACTGTGAAAATAAATGATAATCACTTACTAAGAAAACGTAACTTTGTTTTTGTTGTGACTTTCCCTTGATTCATATTTGCGGCCTATTTGTGCTTTAACGAGTTTGTATGTAATATTTTATACATTCCAAACTGACCTAGGTGAAGGTACATATTATCAATATGATAATATAACAATACTTTCTATAACAACACACTTATTATCTAGTTACTGGTAGCAATTCGAGAACATCGGAATAAACCAAAATAAGCCGCACCAAAATTATTATTTTTGTGCATAACTAACTATAGCTTATTCCGCGTTTCTACAGAATTAAATTAAAATGGGTTTTGGTCATCGACTAACATGAACCAAATTTAGTTGTGTCAATCATGCCTTCTAGTGGCAAGTAGTAATATTTGTTTAAAACCTGGACAATAGAGGGAGTAAATAACTAATTACTGCTCAACATTTTATCTGTTATATTATATCTGTATTATCTGTAAATTGATCACTCCCGAGACGTTGCCCTAGCAACAATGGTTTTGTTATTTTTCATTTTGATTATTATAAGGAACCTATTTATGCTAATTTATTTCAATGTTTTCTAGTTAATCTTAAATGATTATTTCTTTCTTTCGTTCTAATTAACATATTTTATCTGTAAAATGGTAATTAGTTTTTAATCTACCATGGGACTTATTTCATAAAATAATGCTATGTAATTCAAGAAAAACATATTCTGGCTTTTTACACATTCTTTCAATGGATAAACTACTGCTGCCACGACGAATTCGATATATCTTTCAGGACGAATTGCGATAACTATTGAAACTGCTGTAATTGAAAGCAGAAACTCATATACAAACAATCCGAATACACCGAACAAAATTTTATTCGTCACGTTTTAGGTCTTGTCTTATTTGACGCTTAGCGATAAAATTTCGTTAAATTATGCGCCGTCGAATAGCTTTATGACGCTTTCAACTAAATTATTGACCATAAACAATGTCGTCTCGATCTAAAAATAGTTTATTCGTGTATGCAGCGGAATAACAAACCAGATTGACAGGAATATCTATCTAAAAAGTTTTATCTTAGTAAATAATATCACCACTAACGCCACCTATGAGTAGAATTTAAGACTTCATATCAGGTATTATTGCTGCGCGCTTGAATACCTAATATTCGAACCAAAACAAATTAACTGATACACTACTAGATGGCACCACTTGCTATGCAGCTATATTTGCGTTGTTTACTTTTGATAACAATAAATTTGACAATAATGTTACCTCAATACAATATGATGAGTATCATACACTAGTAAAAGATATAAATAAAACAAAAGATATAAATGAATAAATTTTAAGGTAAATGAAATATAATAGGTTAGTATGCATGCACTCACGTCTGCTGACACAGTTCCCGAAGCAGAACCAGCACCAGAACAAGGCGGAGCACATACACACAAACAGGATGGCCAGCACGATGGACACCTTGTCCATTTTGAAACTATACTAAGCAATATTTTTTCGATCGAACACTTCTAAGCCAATATCTTATCAACTCTTATCAGAAAGTAGGTACACAAGTGAGTGAAATTAGACTATTCGGTAAATTTATTAATTAAATGGCGTTTATAAATACTGTATAAACAAATTAATAGTTAAAATGTCTAAGATATGAAAGTGCAGTTTTACCTCTAAGACAGGAATGCCCCACCACAAGCTATGCCACAAGGTAAAGATTGCTCAAATAAATGTGTTTTTCGTAAATTCTGTATTTTCGCGACTTTCATTAAGTCGTAGAACAATTTCAAAAGTTATTGCGTTGGTTAGCTTACCAGTCAGTGTCATACGTAATAATATATTTTATTTGGTACGCCCTTGTTGCTCAGAGCGCATGTTAAAGAACACTAGTTAAGTATTTTACAATTCACAAAAAAAACAGCTCCGCCATGAAAAGCATGAAATTACAGTTATACCCCCAGAAAACTACTATTACAGTTGAACAAGAAACGCACTATCCTGCAGCGTTATTACATGTACTGATAGAGTGAATGAATGAGTTGATCCAGAGCAGCGCTCGCAACTCGCAATGAGGTAATGGTAGTAACTCGTTAGTAGTCTGTGCTAGTGGCCGGTACTACAACGGTCAAAGACCATGAACCTAAGGAATTATGACATCACACATGCATTGTCCACCAGAGGTACTTAATAGGAGTAATATGACACATATAGGAATGGTTACATAGACAATACTGAACATGCATGCCTGCTGAGACCCCACAGACATCAAGCCGCAGTCACGAGTGATATACCTACGTTTATATTGCATTGCATCTTATATAGCCATTTTCGCATGTTAAAGTAGTTTATTGTCACGATGGACAGGATTTCATGTATTGTTTCCATTGTTAGTTATCAATATTAAGATTGTTAGTGCCTGTTTAGATATTTTGCATTATTTGTCACGCAAAAATCACGTCCAGATATTATACATTACATTATAAAGACAACATTATAATGAAAATGGGCATTGCAGAATGCAGAGAGACATACAGAGAGCAACATATAACTAAAATGATTAGGATTAGAATATGGTACAATACGAAGTTGTTTTAATATTTAATTGCACATAAGTATGTCTCTTTTTGATACCAAGGCTGGGTGTTAAAGCACGGTTAATTACTAGATTTTTGTTTGTCTTCAAATAAAGATTAGATAACAAATGTTCTACTCGTACTTTGCTTTGTTTTACCTAGCCACGTATGTATATTGTATCATATTGCGAATTAATCCCACCACGATGTACCTATCTGCCCTAGAGAACTCCCCTAACGAATTAATTCTGCAGGGGAGTCACGACACTCAGTCATGTGGAAATACGACTTAAGAGAGATGTAGGTATAATAAATATAATAAGTGTTAAGTATATGCAGGTATTTCAAAATGTTATAAAATTTGTGTGGAAGCTACTTCCAGTTTGGGCTTTATTGTAAATTTAATCATAATATTATTATCTGCTCTCAGTTATGGATGGTACAACATCTATGAATTAGATTAATTGGAATTTCTAGACTACGACAGAATAGTTGCGTGAAATTCTTTATTTGTTTATAGTGTTTATATAAATGATTTTTTTTTTATATATGTACGCAGGTTTGCGTCCTGCCGGTTGATGATTATTTTCGCTCATTTTCCAATAAAAGATTATTTAAAAAAAAACAACCATAGTGCAGGTTTAGCACTTAATAAATTAACTCATAATTAAAACGCGAAAGGCCCATTTCTCGTCATATCAGGTGTCCATAGTACATCGATATGAGTGCTTGTTAGATATATTCTGACAGCACAAGTGGCGCCATCAGCCGCTCAGTCTGAAGTGTATGGAAATGAGTGTGGATTTTCGCGCCTGGCAGTTAGTAGACCGTAGCCTAGTTGGTTAAGGCGTTCCGGACGGTGATCGAAAATACGCAGGTTCGAATCCTGCCGGTCGTGATTATTTACGCTCATTTTCCAATAAAAGTTTATTTAAAAAGAAACAAGCATAGTGCAGGTTTAGCACTTAATAAATTAACTCATAATATATTAGTGTTGAGTTGTATTTATATTTTTTAATGAAGCAATATACACATAGTAAGTAGCTTTCGAGCTTAGCGAGATTTCGTCGAAGTGTAAAGTATTGGACATAATGTAGCCCCTAAATAGTTGTTGAATATTATGAATATATTGGTAAACAACAATTTTATTTTACCAGTTTACGAAATTAACCGTAAGTTAGTTATTATTTGGATAAGCTGATTTTCGCGGGTAAACTCTAGCCCGAGTAATTTTGCATAGGCTTTTACAATTATGTCCAGTTACTAAAATACTTTACATGTACTCGTATGTACTCGTATACCTAATGTAAAATATTTTATTTGTTGCACTTCAAGAATAGGTATCGATATTATAAAAACGTAAATTATTAATAACCAATAAACCATAATCAAAATCAGGTGTATGGGTAAGCAGGTGTAGGTTTATGGAAAAATAGGTAAAGTCTTAATTATCTCACCTGTGATTATACGGCCTAGATCTCGGAATACAATGCAGCAAGTGATCACCAAAATAATGACAACTACCGCTGAGATTAAAGCAAAAAGCACTTCCGCTGTGAAACTTAGCATTTTTGTATATTTAGTAAATTCTATTTATTAATTAAACTAATCAGTCTACTGCAGCTCGTCGGCTTATTCGAGTGGAGTGAGAACAAAGCCGACAAACCTTTATTATATATATCTAGCGATCTGATAATACATTCGACCGATCAATAATGTATTTATTTGAGTGAGTACGTAGCGAGTGATGTGAAACCAACATTATTATCATTTCAAACGTCGTCTAGACGCATTCGTATGAATTAATTTCAGATAACTGTTTCTATAAACAGATTATCTGTAAGACGTCACGCTGTAACCGCCTGATTTTCTATAATTAGATCGAACGAGATTAAAAATCGTCATATTTTGCGTGATCGATACAATCAATGCATGCCTGATAATGGCCGAGTGCCTGTTTAGCTAGTAGCGCGACACTTCTCTAAATCACACCCGAGTAAGGTAACAGTTAAGTACTTAATATTCGGTTACCTTTACATTACTCAATTCTTCTTATTTAATTATATCATTTTTTTATAACAGGGAAGGTTTGAGATGTTTCTATCGTGTACTTACTTAGGTATGTTTGAATACTTATAATTTGATATGATTGAGTTCATTGAGTCGTTCAATATAATTTATATTCGAGCATGCAAATTGCCCTCCAATATATTCTTGTTCAAGATTGAGCTCCTACCGATCTATCGGTAGTAATAATAACTAACAAAAAGTAGCATGTTATGTTAAAATACACGATGTTTCTCTCAATATAAACTAAAAATTGGTTATATTTAGGCACTGGTGGTACTGGCAGCGAAAAACCACGTTACAGTATTTTTTAAATGATGTCGCTATACCTACTTACCATAGTTGCCTCACATTTTTTTTCCAAAAGTTACTTAGATATTTTACAATTCTGTACTAATATTAAAGATTATAAAGATATAAATAAAATAGATAAAGGCCGTTATACACTAAATAATGTAAATGAATATATCTATTATATTAAAATAGCAGACAGTGACAATAACTCCTACAAAAAGATAGATAGCAAGACGACGCTATACTACTTACGTTGGATGATAGTTTTAGCGAGCCAGGCGAACATGACCGCCAGGAATATGATGATGAGCACCAGAGTCACCAGAATTACTACTTGACCGATCATGAGGTAAATTACCACCGCGGACACCATTGTAACTTTAAAATAAACTCACTGAAAACACTTTCAATCTTTTATATTATTACATATAATTATTCTGTCTTACACCAAAACACGTAAGAATGTAGTGCAATGCTTATAATCTTTGGTATAAGGAAAACAAAAGAAAATATTTTAGGGTTCCGTCGTGAATGTTAGGTAAACCACGTGGACATAAAATGTATTTGGTCTATTCAATGTTGTATGGCAACTTTTTGGAGCTAGCTCACACGTATCAGGCTGAAATCAGTAATGCATTGATAATCGTCACACAGCTAATTAATTAACATAAACTCCGATATACACTGTTGCTAATTTGATAGTATAATTATGAGCGTTATATAACTCATATTAATCGATAAGACTTTTCAGCATCGATCAAGCCTGTGATTGGTATCGCAGCAGCATGCTGTGAACTGCGTGGTACATGATGCAGCGCCACGCATGCTGTGAACTGCGTGGTACATGATGCAGCGCCACGCATGCTGTGTACTGCGTGGTACATGATGCAGCGCCACGCATGCTGTGTACTGCGTGGTACATGATGCAGCGCCACGCATGCTGTGTACTGCGTGGTACATGATGCAGCGCCACGCATGCTGTGTACTGCGTGGTACATGATGCAGTGCCACACCGAGCGATACTAATGAATACAAGACCCTCACTGTGAGCCGACATCACACCTGTCGCCGTGTTGTTATCGTGTCGATAATACATGTGATTCAACTAATTGCCTACGTCACTTAGTTATTTGATTATTTTGATCAATGTGCTCGTATTCATGCAAAACAAATTACATTTTAGTACACGCCAGTATATTAAGCAGATTAATAAGCAAGCCGGATATGGTCGGAATAATTAAAATATTAACTGTTAATTTTATAGAGAAAATAATCAATTTAAATGATGAAGTTGGTGGTGGAGCCATCAGGCGATGGTACTCTTTTAAACTTTATTTGTTGCCATGAGAAATCGTTAAGAGCCAACTGGGCGCAAAACACTCACAGGATAGAAGTAAAATAACGTAGCTATAACATGTAAAATATAGCAATGCTGATGAAACTGAGATAAATGGTGGTGCAATACAGAAATAGGTAATTCTACCTACATTTTCAACACAATGACTAGTCGCTGATATTGAAAACTTGGTAGAAACATCTACCTATGACTTACAAAACCAACAACAAACAACAGCTAAACAAAAGAAAAACTTACGGAAGTGGCAGACAAACCGCAGAAGAGCGAAGAAGGTAAATATAGTGAAGCACGTCGCTACACAAGACAGCAGCAGAGCTGCCGAGAAGTACAGCGAGCCGCCTGAGCCGCCTGACAGCTCGTCCATCCTCACACCGGCACTCAACAAACAACATGTGAGTAATAAATTAATATTAATCTACGATTTGAACTTAATTTGATTGGAGACGTGTACCTAGGCGATACTGTAGTGTTTGGGGTTCGAGTGCGAGAGGGAAGAATGGAGCCGTTTATTAGTGTCGTGTCAACAAAAAAATCAAGGGTGAGGCCCTTTTCTGTGGAGAATACACCATCCTTCCCGGTCTACAGTACGGTAGACAGTGTCATCTAAGGGTATTTTTTTATGCTTAGGCATTTATTTATAATATCATTCATGGTATCTGATCTTTATATTTGTGTATGGTCAAGCGATCTACACAATAAGTTAAAATTATAATTCCTTGCTAAACTGGAAATCACGATTGTCGGGGTAGGGCGTAGCAATAAATTAGTAAAAGCCATGAAGTATCACGATTTCAGAGTACTCTGTAAGGCTTGAATTTGGTAGTGATGATGACTTCTACCAGTTACATTCATATTTTGAACATGTCAATATATTGTAAATTGTTCCGAACCCTCATCGCGCAAATTACAACAATCACTTGGCCAGTTCTCGATAAAGTGTCCACTGATAATAGTGACGTCATTTCTTGTCTTTTGAAGTATCTTCAGTTCATAGTATAAGTATAAAGGAAAGTCGCTTCCCACGTCTGTCTGTAATATGTATGTTACTACATATATGTACAACTGTTTGTTTTGTTCTTTAAAACTACACAACGGATTTAGATATATTTTCTAAAAGATACGATGATTCAATAGGAATGTTTATTTGTATAATAACATGCTTTATATATTTTTAGAGAACCACTGATAATTTCTATGAATGTTTTCGAAGATGTTACAGATTGCGATATCGTCGGCCAGGGTATTGTACGGGCGGCCCTTACATACTAGATCTCCAAAAGTATGCAAGGGTTTCGATGTGTTTTTTTAACAGATAGTGTTTTGAGAGGACGGTTTTGAGTATTTATCGTGCATATGTGACCGTGCGAAGCCGGGCAGGGTAGCTAGTCATCCGTAATGACTAGATAATGAATGTTATCAACAAGGAAATCTTTTTTACAAGAATTAAAAATATTTTTGAAGAAGAGATACGAATCATACCAGCAACAATCAAAACAGAACTCAACAGGAAAAAAATCCAAATTTGATACTGAAAGGATCTACATCGGTAGAAAATAAGTAAATGACGCAAAAATGTATAACGCAGTTACATTCATTTATTATCACCACAACATGTATTTACAAGTAGGTACGAGTACCTTCTCTACGTTATCTACCAGCTCATACAGCGCCACTCACTAATTAGGTTTAATCTAATCAACCGTTGTGGGCCGTATCCTGATGAAATTTTATAATAACTCGCCTCTTTCGCCGTGTACCTATTAGCTTGAATTACAGTAAATTGGTGTAAGTTCCAACATATGTATGTACAAGTAATATTAGTCACGGTATCTTGCCGGTCTCATCGAATGGTTCCTTTGGCCCTTACATGCTTAGATCTCCAAAACTACGCAACGGGTTTCGATGTGAAGCCAGTTTTATAGATAAGTAGAGTTTTAGAGATTGCGAAGACAATGAACTTCAAGACGTAAGTAATATATTTGTTTGGATGATTTATTACAAATTCGATAGTGAAGATCAATATCAAAGCATCCGTTGCTCAGCTAGCGGAGGCAATCGCATGCGATTATCAATGTTAAGCAAAGGTCGACGCGGTCAGTTCTTGGATGGGTGACCGAAAAGCGGCATTCCATTTTGGGTGCTTCCGTGGGTCAGATGACACGTAAAATTGTAGATCCCGGCTGATTGTCTAGTGAGGCAAAGCCATGTCAGAGGCCCTTAGGGCGACTTGATAAACTATCGACACCAAAGTGAAAAGAAGAAGAAGAATATCGGATCGGATAATCTAAGAATGTAACTAATACCCAACTTAGTCTTCCAAGTAGCCCACGTACAATAATAGTTAGGGTATATTTTGTCTGTCAGTATGAAACTCACGCGTGATGAGGAGGCGCGTGATGCAGCCCGCCAGCACGATGCTGAGCCACACCAGCACCCCGAACAACAAGTTGATCCCCGTCAGCACCACCGGGACCACCCACTCAGCCATCACACACCAATATACACTCTCACTGATATACACACAATGATATCTGAACCCCAAATATGTAAAACCTGTGAAACTTTGTGCAGGCCACGATTACCGGCCATTTTAGTTATCAAATGCCTCGATAATTCTCGAGATAAGTATTGTTTGTGAGATAGCGAAGACAACGAATTTCGCACCACTCCGCCAAGTGTACCTGAGTTATACCTATTAGCTTCATTAACTTTATTCGTCCGGCACGAGCCGGCAGGACTCCTCTTCCGCGATATTCATGTGATGACTTTATTCACAGTTATACCTACTTATTGATTAATTTAAGAGGAATCTCTCCGATCATACACATGCCGGCATGCCGGATACCTCAATTCAATGTAAGTCAATATATGTAAGTGTATTATCAGATCGATTATACAAGTATTTATGTGTAAATAGAGAAATTATAATTGAGAAAGAAATTTTAATATTAAAACTTTCGTGAGACATTTTATCAATATATTAACTAAATGGTTTTCACTCACGTGTAAATCGCGTAAATTGTTTAGGTACGCGTTTCGGATGTTATGACATTCATCTCCATAACATCCGAGACGCGTAGGTAAACAATTTACGCAATTTACGCGATTTACACGTGAGTGAAAACCGTTTCGTTAATATATTGAGAAAGAAATACTTACTGTTCAATAAAGCTCGAATCACAGCAAAAAACAAGCACAGAAATATTGAAACCGCCACAAACGACACGAGATACACGCCAAAAGTTGTTAGAACCATAATTATTTATAAAAACGCTGCTGAATTTATCGAACCATTCCTTGTACTAGGATTGTATCACTGGTCACCACACTTACACTGTTTACATTCTCTACAGAAAATTAGGTATCACCACTATATTTTAATAATTTCAATGCATGCATAGCATTAAACTAAATAAAACATGTTTTTATTTTCGTGGGATTGTTATTTGAATAGAACGAGACGTGCTTAGGTTACTTTGAAAGAAATCAATGGAAAAAGATATGGAAACAATAATGACTATCGCTAGAATGGTTATGCAAACAATGTAAGTGTGCTAATAGCCGGTATTATGATAGATGTAGTGCAACCGTTGGCAATAGTGATGACAATGTATACTCGCTCGGTGGAAGTACCTACCTACGTACTCGTGTTATCGATCCAGTTATCGCTATCTTGTGCATTAGATTAGTTACACTTGCCTGCCTCAACTATAATATGCTACAGTTGTTTTACATTCTATCATCTAGGACACTAGGAAAGCCTTATTGATCTTTTATTATTTTGTATAAAGACAAATTGAAATGTAATGACATGTAATTCTAACAAATTATGAATAAAAATGTTTATCTGTTTATCTACCTGAAAGCCTACCGGCGAGGTTCCTAGACCGACGTGACGTATGAAAATATTAATTCTGTTAATTTCAGGAGCTACTGTATCGTATGAGAGCTCCTAACTCGAGTGCAGACAGTTTCCAATCTGCTGTAGCGACCACCGGCCTGGCTACACGAGTACACGACCACCGGCCTGGCTACACGAGTACACGACCACCGGCCTGGCTACACGAGTACACGACCACCGGCCTGGCTACACGAGTACACGACCACCGGCCTGGCTACACGAGTACACGACCACCGGCCTGGCTACACGAGTACACGACCACCTAGGATTGATTGACTCTCCGATATACTAATGGTTACTTAGGCAAATAAATTTAAATATAAGTTAGTCAAAAAGAGATGGGAGCAAAGGGCGCCACACACACCCAAGCTTTCATTCAGAGTTTTGACCCTTTCCTCATTACTTTTTTACTGAATTTCATCAAGCAATTTTCATTTCTAGTCAATATTGCTAACCTGATTTAGATTGTACTTTTTACCGACTTCAAAAAAGGAGGTTATCAAGTCTTCTGAAAGCTTTTTTTGTGGATATGTTACGCGATTACTCCATTATTTATGAACCGATTTCAAAAAATCTTTTTTTATTTGATAAGGATTGATTGAGGAAGGATTGAGGCACCGACAACAAATATTACGGATTTCAATGATAATACTCATAGGATTGTAAAGTTCCATAATTTCATAGATTAGACCGTTTTATGGTGGAAGTGCCGAAGTGTCGAACACAGCGCTTTGAACACTCTACGTTTATTGTACGGACGGTTATTGCTTTGGAACACTTTACCAGAAGCTGTGTTTCCTGCGAACTACAATCCAGGGGTTTCCAGGCAGGCTGTTGTCAAAAGTAAACCAGCTATCCCACGTAAAAAAAAACTTTACTCCCAATTCTGAATTTTGAAGTCGCAAAAATGAAATTAAATTATTTACTAACGTTTTAGTGACACTTGAAGTCGGTATTTAGTTTTTTTTAATAATTTTTATGAAAATATTAATTGTCGATGCTGCAGTAGCCATGCGCCACTGGTAGGTAATCTCTATCTGGCGGTACTTATTCGAATGAGTCCACATAAACAATCACACAAGTGATGATGCTACTCACCGATAGATGGCGTTGTTTGTGAGGAAATTGCAATTATTGTATTTTAAATTTTTATGTTTTATTATGTTACATATTTTGTACATTCATATTGAAGCAAAATTAAATACATAGAAAGTATGCTTTGCTAGATCATTATTCTAGCCATATTTTTGATACCTAGGTCTTTTTATTAAGTAATATTATTATAATAATGTTAGTAGTTTTCACAAAAGTAGGTAGGTACTTACTTTTACAGATATAATCCAAGGCAATAAGAATACAGCCAAGTAACATGAGAATTAGAAAATAATAATATTGTCCAGACATTTTAACACTCGTGGATAACGCTTGTGACTAAACTTAATTATTACATTTTATAATTTGGTTGCTTTTGTTGATAAGATAATCGAATCTAGCACTGATTGCGATTCTAAACTGGTTTTCTAGGTTGAGGAACTTCAATATTACTAAACTTTATGGACTTATTATTGTCGATATCATGTTCTACTCAGATATCATTTGTATTTAGGGACTACCTACCTACATTGTATGGTCTTGCTCGTAATTTACCTTTTTATAATATTTTTACGCAATGTTATTATACAAAGGCGAAGCGGCATGTTATTGTATTAGTCTAAGGAAATTACAATATTATATACAAATTTTTACATTAATACAATTAATACAATTTAATTTAGGCTGCACAGAATATTTACATAGTGTGTCCTGACTACTGCTGTAGGATTCCCTGTGTTGCAGTAGCCAGGGTTCTTCCGTTGAAAATAATATTATTAGGAGAGTAGGTATATCTATCTAAACAACACAATACAGAATGACGATTATAATAATTACATACTTATGTTTATGTTCTAGCCTATATATATTTATTATTAGTAATTTGAAATATTTCATTAGGTTATAATAGAATGAATACATTATTAATAGAATTAAAATTATAATTATGACTTCAATTACATTGCAATAGTTATAAGAGAATGTGATTTTAATTAATCTTTAAGACCGACAACAAACAAGTCATGGGCACAAGTAAGTTTTTTAATATGCATATGTTAGTATTTGTATTTGTGTGTAAGATGTCGAGAAGTGCGCTTGTTGCGTGGTGGGGCTGAATACAGCCAGGCAGTGAAGCTGGGGTGACAGCCCCACCACATGTGTTTGAATCTATGTATATGTGTATGTATGTGAGATCTGAGAATTGTTAATATTGTATTACTGACAGGACAATACCTCCTGTTGATACAATACGAGTATATGTCGTATTTCAATTTGTAGCAACTTGTAACAACACAATAGATAAAGATTGATTACGATTTTGTTTTTAATTAGATCAAGCAACAATATAACTAGATGTGGGTACAAAAATACAAAAACAAATAAAAAACAGTATCTGCATAGTACCACTCGGAGTACTTTACAACATAATGAAATGTTAACATGCCTTTTGGAAAGTTATGTGATATATGAAAGGTGGCTGTCAACAGATGGCAGCACACACGATGAATAATTTTGACAACAAAAAATATAACGTCTAAACTTTCGATCAAAGAATAAACCAAACTCATATTGGTCCCGATAGATAAAATAATACCTATAACACGTTGTATGTAAACACTATAGAAGGATCATTAAGTAATAAAACGAAAAAGCCAATGAACTTACGGTGTATCAGTCTGCAGATGTTGAGGATGGTGATGATGACCACAATGACTATGAACACGATCATGTTGGGGTGCATGCTGGCTTATGCTGAGCTGGCCTCGCGACTGCGCCGTCTGCCATGTTTGGTCAGATAGCCGCTAATTTGACTGCAGATAAGTCTCACGGCCGCTATTGGCGGGCTAATACTCCCGAATATATTTTACGAAGATATCGCCCACCTACCGATAATATCTGATTTTATGCAAAGTCGTCAAACTATTTATCGGATAAAATGTTAATGGCTAGATAAAGAGTTCAAAAAGAGTACGTACACAAAAACAATGTTTACGATTGTATCAGAATAAATCGTAATATAATTATGAAGTGGTGCAAAAAAAGTACATACTGCTACTACGTCTTGTTTGCGACCTGAAAATAATGTTAAATTTAACTTCGCATTCATACATTCGTCTATTAATTTATGTTAAGCTTCGTATTATGAGCTAGAATGCGTTCATTATACCAATATGATGGCACTTATGTGTATTTGCAATGTGTGTGTGTGTGTGTGTGTGTGCACGCACTACAAGTGATGTATCGGTGTCAGAGGAGATAACTGGGATTGAATGTGCATCTACAAACAACACGCGTATCTACTGGAACAATAACAATATACTTGTATGTGATAATGTTTATCATCTTATTACGAACTAGCTGTACCCGCGGGGATGCTCGCATTTGAATTCGCTGTTTGCAAGTCAAAACTAGCACTGTCGAGATAGCTAACCGCAGTGGGCCTTATTACAAAACGTCATTAGACAAGACCAAGACCGTTTTAGTTGTTCGAAAATTGTCTGTCTACTGTCATAATTATCAAACTGTCAAAATGTACCAATGTTAAATCAAAGTTCCAATTTGAAGTTGACATTTCGATTGCTTGTATGTGATGTCGGAACAAAAAGAACCCACGTTTTCACGCGACATTGGCATAATTGCGGCCATACCGCAGAGGCCACATCCAAGATTAGAATAGAATAGAGCCCACGTTTAATTTTTAAAGTCCTGGGCGAATATTTAAACCGCGTTTTGTAATAAGACGGAGTGGGGCACTGTGACGCGACTACGCTAGAGTAGCGAAGCGAGCGCAGTGAACGCATTTGTTTATTTGGCGAATATAAGCTATGCTATGTCTAGCGCAGCGCCACACTAGCGCAGGCATCCCTTCATCCCGTCCGCAAATGAGGAGTGATTAGTGATAGATCTGTACCAACATTATAAAGAGGAGATATTTTATTGTTTGTTTGAATTTAATGAATCCGAAAATATAGGACTAATTTCAAAAAATATTTTACCATTAGAATCCTACATTACCCCTGATGAGCATGCATATTATATTATGTATGCAGGCTATACGACGTTACTATTTGACATGTTTACATGAACAAGTAGTTATTGTGGCATAACTGAAATAATGTATCATACGGTGTTGCCAGCATTTCTATAGGTATTGATGTTTTCTGTAAGACTGCAGCCCATCACTGTGCTCACAGAAATCTAAATAGTACCTGTTTATTTAGATTTCTGTGACTGTGCTGTATTGTCAATATTTCCACAGCGTACGCGGTATAATGTTTATGTTGGTCTTTTTCCATACTTTGGGTCTGAAAAAAGGGTGGAAAAAGTACCGCATAGATAAAAAAAACTACAATGTGAAAAGAAGGGTGTATAATGTAGTGTGTATTATGTAAAAAATAATTGTCCACCCATGCAAAGCTGGCACGGACCGCTAGTATAATATTATTTGCTCGTGCGCCGGAGACAGCCGTACTGTGACGTCATCATTGACGTCTTGATATGATTTATTGGACTCACAACATTCAAGTACCTGAAGAATCACGCAAAATAAACACGCTCGATCATAGATAGTTATGTCCTACCATCTGCAATAACCAATGTTTTTTTTTATCAACACTGGAGACGGCTCCTGTGTCCTGCAGTGCGGTCCGATCCCGACCCGCACATGTGCATGCTGCCTTTTTGAGCGCAGGTAGTATTGTAACTAAGTTTAGTTTTTGTAAGTTAGTATTAGCATAGCCATGTAGGCGAATAAACGTCCTTGGTTCCTATAAAAATGTTTCATTTTTGGGAACCCCTTCTTCACCAGCTCGGCTGTACCGTGCCAACCTGTCTGGCGCAGCCGGTGCGGATTTAAGGAAGTCCGGACTTCTTTAGTGACATAATCAGCCGGTGTATATCACGAAGTCCTGGAACCTGAATCCGCGAACCAAACAAATACGACTCCTGGACGCGTGTGCAGCTGTAGAAGAAACTGGTTCGAGGTTGGAGCAGAGGACGGCGCCGGCAGCTATACTCATGGAGGGTTTGCGACGGCATGTGAGTAGTACCCATCACTAATCCCATGACCTCCTACCTATTCCGCGAACTCTGTAAGTGGGACAAGCATCGCTCGCTTACGAGTTGTCGCTGCATTCTGCACATAAATCGGCAGGATCAATAGCGACTTAGATAGATCTTAGGCTAGGGAGCTTGTAACTGAGACTAGCATCGCTCGTGTTACAAGTTGTCGCTGCATACTGCACAAGAATCGGCGGGATGCATAGTGACTTACGAGTAGATAAGTTTAGACTAGGGAACTTGGGAGTGAGACAAGCATCGCTTGCTAACAAGTTGTCGCTGCACACTGCACTAAAAATCGGCGGAGTCAATAGCGACTTAGTTAAGTAGAATTAGGCTCTAGCGTTAGATGAGGCTACAAAATCTAGCTACCTTAGTTGAAGTTAAAATAAGTAAAATTAGATAACACACAATTTTGTCGATATATGTATTCATGTAATTTTGTGTGTTATTAGGTATTAATTTAGTTACATACTACTGTTTTGAGTTACCTAGTAATTTCAATATTTCTGTCAAGTTTGAGATCATTTTAATTACTAGATGGTTGTCCCATACGTAAAACAGTTTGTGTTCCTAAAACCTATCCAATCCTATCCTAAAAGTGATGCAGGTAACTCTGCCTGTCGCCTTCATGATGTCTCCTGATACTTCAACGAAGTTCCAGCTCTGGTGGCGGTTGAAACTGCCTTACATCGACACCTTCTGTGCGCGAATCCAAGAAACACGGTGAATATAAAAGTGTTTGTGCAAGCCGTTAAATTACAACTAGTGAAATATTTTATCTACAACAGTGAAATCCCAATCAGTGCCGTACTTTAAAAACGTATTTGTGATAACGTTACTGGAGTGATTAAACAACGTTTCATCATTCATTTCATTTCATCATTTCAACGTAAATTTTGTCTAATTTTTTTAATTTTCTTCGTAATTGCATTGCCTATGTGTTTATTTGCATATCTATGCAAAAAAAAAACTAATTTGTTCTATAAAATTGCCCCATAAAATGTTGAAATGTAGTTTCTGACAAGTAACTTATAATTATGTAATTGTAATTTTAGTAAGTTTGCTGAAGCATTGTCTTTTGATTTGTTGCCCCATAATGTGTATGTGTCATAATGTAACGACAACATAAAATAAAAAATGAACCAAAAGCGTAAAAAGGAAATGTAAAGTCAATCAAATTTAATGTTAATTAACTACATTTATTGCTTGTATAATAGAACGAGTTTAATCGTATTTGTCCATATCTGTGATCTGTCCATTTTTGCAATATTTATATTACCTTCTGTAATTTGTTATTCTAACTCCATACTGAATAGCATAATAATTATGAATATGTATTTTAAATAATTTTAATAAATTTTAATAATAAATTTTAATCAATTGTTTTGTCTCAACGTTACAGTCAATTTTAATTGAGTTCGGTTTTTTCATATTTTGATACAACTCTGTGCGTATTCACTAACTTCTAATTTAAATGTTTTACTTTACTGTAAACTTTCATAATTTAGACTTATCCATAGAATTTGTATTACTGTTTTTCTTTGTAAATGTTGCGTAGACGGATTTAAATGATGTTTATTGTTTCTAAAGCTATTAAGCAAAAAATAATAGTTTATATACATGTGTAATATTTTGATTCATGATCTTTTAGTAGGTACTGTGTAACTATTATTTGTATTATTCTGTTAAATTGTAAAAAACCCATTTTGCTATTCAAATATGTGAAACTGATTTTTGGTTATAATTGTTGAAACGGAACACATTATACTTAATACTTACAGATATCTATTTAATGGACATTTAAAAAATGTTAATGTAATTTTCCTCTGATTTACTCATCATCGTAAAATTTCATTCTTATGGACGGAGGAGTTATCTGCCATCTGCAATAACCAATGTTTTTTTATCAACACCGGAGACGGCTCCTGTGTCCTGCAGTGCGGTCCGATCCCGACCCGCACATGTGCATGCTGCCTTTTTGAGCGCAGTTAGTCATGTAGGCGAATAAACGTCCTTGGTTCCTATAAAAATGTTTCATTTTTGGGAACCCCTTCTTCACCAGCTCGGCTGTACCGTGCCAACCTGTCTAGATTGCAACTTCTGTAAGCATGAGGCAAGTGTGTTTGTTCATTTGCTTATTTCATATTTATTCGAATCAACTTAAACAAATAAGGATCATTTGACAGGTAACATGACGCTAGTATTCATTCTCTATAACCGACACGTACAATAAACATCCCAGACTACATACCTTAGGAGACGGTACACTAACCTGACTCATTTTAATAACAAAATTACAGTAAGACTCAAAAAGTAGATAAAGAAAATCCGTACTACTTATATTGTCGAGTCTTGTTATCACATCATTCCAAGTTGATAACCTACAAGACTATAACTTAACCATACATTATTCCAATGAGATAAAAATGTGCCAAGTTAAGTTAAATAATGTTTTCTTTATTTTCGAAGTTCACCAAATTTTTAAGAAAATGATCATTCATAATAATAAACATCTTCTGGAGGATTTCAAAATTTGCAGATAATATTTTTGATTCCTGAATAGGTACACATTGGTAAAAATACACCAAATATAATTATTTACGAACACTTCACATCGAGTGTGATGCAATGCGTGTAGGTGATATATAGGTATGTACACATTCAAATGACTGTGAGATAATAAAAAATATCTTTATCAACTATTTGAATTAATTATTATTATTTCAAAAAAAATATGATCCTTTAACCAAAGCATATTATGTGACCTTTATATATGAGGGTATATATACTATACACACACTATACATAACTACGTGTCAGGATGTACCTAATCAAATCTAAATAAACAAGTCACGCACCTAAACATGCACAAGCAGATTAGAGTACTTTCGTCTTCTTTACCGTCCAATGACAATTGGCACCAGTGGAGACATTGCAATTACTATTGAATAAGGTCCAGCAGAATATATTTAACCAGGTTTAAAAGAGACATTTAAAGGCAAAGGAAAAATATACCTATATATAGTGATTACTGTAGAAAACCAGATACTCACCGCTACACGAAATTTACGTCACCTGTGCAATGGTAAAGACCGTTTGGAAGATGCCAGGAAGTCAGGAGTTTACAAATTGGTGTGTGACGAGGGCAATGCTGCGTATGTGGGTCAGACAGGAAGAAATTTCGAGACCAGATACAAAGGACTTGTTAAATCGGAGGTATAAGACACAAGCGTAACCTTAGTGAGTGGCTACATGGCGCTGTGTGATATGTCCTGAAATATTTTATTTATTATTATACCGGGAGATGACTCCATAAATTAGGAGCACGACGAAAAGCAACGACAAGTACTAAAGGAACAACTAGTCGAGTACGAGGCACTCATGCTTGCGCTGTGTTAGTTAGTTAGCTCTGGTCAGTCATGTGCTGCTGGATATGGTGTCACGTGGACTGATTGGAGACCAGTACGAACTGTCATATGATCACTCCGAGATTGATTTATTGAATTTACATATCACTTACCAACACAGCACAAATTAATACATACATTGAAATATAGTACTTACTTAGTTTGAAAAAATATTTCGAACAATAATACAAAAGAAGCACTGACTAAAAGCTGATTAAAATTGATTAAAATTCCGTTTTTAAAATTGGCTAGTAATAAGTAGTGATTAACAGTTACGTACGACACATCAATAATCTAATCTTAAACTAATCTCTCTATATCTACTCAATCTAGAAATGAATGTTTTCATCGAACATGTTTTTAGATTTTTTATTTTATGAATGTGGTCAAACTTTGTATCTTAGATATGTATATGTATGCAATACACTGTCTTGGTGTAGTTGGTCAGGCTAAACCAGTATTGTACAGGTTCTCCTGACTCGCAGCACCCAGTGCTCGCACTCCAGGTCACACGAGGTGACCCATTTACTTCGATGTAATTGATTCAACAGAACAACTGACGTTACGGAGGATTTGCTATTCAAGGTGCCTTGCTACTTTACAACAACTTGTTGATATCCGCTGCTTATTGTGTACTATGGTTGAGGCACAGAACACAGAGTACAAGTTGAGGCTAAAATTCTGAGCAAGAACAAGCATTTAATTCTGTTCTGGCCACTTCTATACATTACAGGCATTTTTTACTACTTAGTTCAAAAACAAAATTTTATTGTGATAACATAATATTCTGAAAGTAATAACTTACCGGATGTGAAACACTTCGTGAAATATACAAGGAACAGGAACATTAGATATACTATATAACTGACGATTGGAACTAATACCACGCACAACAAACCTATTGATTCTAAGCAAGCCATTTTGATAAAAAAAGACAAACTATCCAAAATAACGAAAACACTTCTTTTTGCTGAAGAGGATCAAGGAGAATAACGCCACGTTACATAAAACCGAAAAGAAAAGTAAATGTATGTATATATGTATGTATGTATGTATGTATGTATAACTGAGATAGCGAAGATATCATCGTATTTGTAGAGAAATTAAACAACACTTAGATACTTACAAAAAATTAAAGAAGAAATATTTATGATCATATTTTCTTATACGTACGACTTTTGACCCGGTGTGGAAAAAAAATATGGTGGTAAGTTGCTTGGATATCGTGTAGAAATTTACAAAATATTTATATAATATAATGTTACAAAGGGTGACATGACTAATAAAGTCATACCCATAAACACCATACTACAATTATCAGTTTGTAAAAGATAGGTACTTACATTTCCTTATTGGCTTTGTAGCAATTCCAAACGAACCAGATTAAAACAAAAAAAGATAAAACTAATGGAATTATTACCATTCTAAACCACACTGTTAGCACTATGCCTGTTTTGGCATCTTCCTCGGCATAATGTTCTTGAGAACTCATTATAAATGGACTTATTTATATAAATTTAAGCACTCTAGTAACTATTTTGTCCTCGTTAAACGGTTGTCCAAAACGTTGCGTTTAATTATTGTGGCAGCATTAACTGGCTGATCGAAATTACATATAATCAGAAAGCTCGCGGTAGAGTGACCGATGTCATGTATTTGTTATCAGATAACCTGCTAATACAACTATAGTTCTAGATTAATCTTAAATATGTAGATTATGATCTAGGATTATTAGGATTCTACAAATCAAATACGGAAGGAAAATACAATTGATGAACGTTTTTTACACTTGAAATTGTATTATTTGGTTGAAACTAGGATAGCTTAATCGTATGAGTCGTTGGTAGTTACATGTGAGATTGTCTGCTCGTGAGGCTACAAATATAAAGATGTTGTGATTGGACTACTTAACATCATATTTTCACAAACACAATAAATTTACGCATTAGTGGACAATGCAGATCATTTTGTAACAACATTTTATTATTGTACTTAGCTAACTTTCTTTGCTTGATAAAGCTGTGTCTGTTCTATTCAGTATTTCAAATATTAAAGCTGTTACCAACAAAGGGAAGCGTAGGTAAATAGAAGACGTTTAAACTGAAAACACAATATACAGCTGATAAACTAATCACAAACAGCAAAAAAGAAACCAATAAATTGCTATTCGCGCATATAAAAGCATTCTCTTTCTTAATTCTTATAAGAATAAAATTCATGCTAAATCTGTCTCTAACACAGCGATATTTGTTCAAGATAACAATGTACCTATATACTTTTGTATTATTAAGTGATATTTGTGAATAGCGAAGTGAGATCAAAGGAAATGTGCAGATAATGTCGAGTGTGGTGGATGAGTGGTCATGTGATATTAAGATTTTACAGCATCATTGCGGAACCACTTCAAACGTTTGTTTTTAGAACTGGGCGGATGTAATCGATTTTCATTTTGCGACTTCAAAATGCAGAATAGTCAGTAAAATATCTATCAAATTATTGCAACTTACAAGTATACCTAATAATAGGTAGACTCGGTTTGCATAAACCTTATCAATTTGTTGGATAATTGGGGTTTTCTCAAAAAGTACAGCATCAAATGAAAAAAAAAATATGAGTGACCACCTCGGCAACAATCCAAATCAAATAAAAAAGAATGATTTAAATCGGTTCATATATAACTGAGTAATTGCGTAACATACTCACAAAAAACTTTCGGAAGACTTGATCTTCCTTTTTATAAGTCGGTTAAAAAATTACACAAAGTGTGATTAAAATAAGTTGCCAATATACTTATGACTGCGAATCTTACACACCCGGTGTGTTTTTGAAAAAATAAAAACTTAAAAAAGGTCGTAGATTACGTTCCAATCTTATTTTAATATCCTATAGCTCATTTATAATTCCTGAATATTTCATCTTTATATAACGAAAATTAGACCTATGCCCTTGCGAGAGTCGCGAGGCCATGTGCACCGCCTAAAGGCAAGGACAGGCACATTTCCGAGAGTTCTTACTATGTAGGCTGGCATGCTTTATACCACGTGTCTGAACACTCTAATAACAAAATCATTACAAAACTGCACAGGTGTTACGGGACTAGACAATATTGTTCGTATAAGTGATCGGTCACGTACTCTCTGAACCACGCTCTGAACTCATGACGTAACCTTGTCAACTGTATTGTATACTATATTATGTCACTCATATTTAGCTTCTATTACAATAGCTATTGTGCGTTTACTCGTGTATGTGATACATACATATTAATCGTAGCTTACCTACTGCCATGTCTGGTGAACCAACGAAGCTACGAGTACGACAAAGAATACATACCTAGGCTGTTTATGTAATATCAATATCCTTCATATTCATTATATAATGTACCACATCTTTTCATGGTTTACAAGTTTTGTATTAGACATATTTGATACTATTTTATTCTAAGAAAACTAATATAAATTTAGTTGACCTACAAAATTTTCCGTACGCGTATGATGAATAGTAAAATACCCTACATCAAGTCACGTATGTAAGTGTATACATACAATGTATTATTATTGTACGTAATTAGCGAGCCTGTTGTTCCGATCGAGTGGAGGTTTAATGCGAGATAATAATATACTATTAAAGGGTAATAGCTTGAGTTTAATTTGTCTATGGTAATAGCATTGTACGACAGGTCACAGTGACACATAAACGTATGTTGTGCTAGTACAAGAGTACTTTGTGTACGTTACGTTTGTATAAATAACGCAGTAATAGACGTTAATGTTATGCATAAGTACAGAATCAGCGAAAAATCTAGAGTATATAATCAGTTCTACGTAGAGGAGACCACAAAAATGATCTAATGATATGTAAGTGATCTCTAATATTTGTATAATTTTCTTCGCTATATAATACACTAGCTGTGCTCGCGACTTCGTCTGCGTGGTATAGTTATTTTAGGCATCATATTTATTTATGCAAACAACCTCTTCAGCTTTATAAATTATAGTTGTTACCCATGACTTGAACCGTTTATGCAGCGCACGCAACGAAAGCCCTCAAAGATGAATTTTCCCGTTTTTTTGCCCGTTTTTTCCACATTTTCCATTGTTTCTTCGCTCCTATTAGTTGCAGCGTGATGTTATATAGCCTAAAGCCTTCCTTGATAAATGGTCTATTCAATACAAAAATAATTTTCAATTCGGAAAAGTAGTTTCTGAGATTAGCGCGTTCAAACAAACAAACAAACTCTTTAGCTTTATAATATTAGTATAGATAAACAATAGTGAATATGTTTTTGGCTATAGCCCCGGCGTTGGACACACATCAGTATCCGGCCTCAACCGATCAAACTGTAATTATTTTACTACTTTAGGGACCCTGACCTCAATACTCATGGCGGTAATAGAGTAAAATCAAATCAAGTGATTGCATCAATGGTTATAAAGTTACGCGAGTTACACTAATTCCCAAGCATATGTTTTTGTGTGGTTCTTTATAAACAAATGTTTACAAGTATTTTACAAATATTTAGTGTCTATTGAGAGCCGTGGCGAGGTATAATATTTTTATGTTCTAAGAAATATCATACTAGTTTAGTATTCTGTTTCTATACCTCATCTACAATGAACTCATATTTTATTATAATTTCTGTGGAGGCCGGAACGTGCAACATCAAAAACAGTCGAAAATCAATTATGTAAATAGTTCTTTTATGACATTCCTACAGATGTGTTGAGTTGAGCGCCACCTGCATACTGATGTTCATACACAATAGCCCAGTATAAGTCAATCTACTCATTAACTCGATCATTTTACATTGACTACCTTTAGCTGTCTTTAAAAGCAATGTCAATGTGGCTCGGGCTATTAATAAATTAATAAATATAAAAATAGTATTTTCTAGAGGAAATTTTAATAATGTTGGTAAAACAGTCCAAACACATACAAATGCTAAATATATAAATATTTAATGTGACGAGTGTATGAAGTAGTGTTCAAACCACGCGAGCATCCCTGACATTCGCAAGAAAGGTCGCGAGCTCCGCCAACAGCGTGCATACATGTGCATACTAATCTAGCGTCGACTGTACATGACAATACTGTTCTTTACAACAAGTACATTTAGAAATGGGATATTTTAATTAATATACGAGCATGTAGACTTTTGGTAAATATGAGACAACTAAAAGGCTCACACGTGTAACAGCCTATGGCATTAATGACAGTAACAGCATGAAATTTGTTATACCATTAACGACGTATCACCAAGTTTGAAAATTAGCATCAAGTAGATGTGAGGTAATTGTAAGTGGAACGTACAAACGATGTACAAACAGCTGAGGTAAGTATTGTACATAGATTGCATGGCGTCGCGTCGCGTCGCGTCGCGTCGCGTGGCAACACGAGCCAGCGAGAACTCAGTGTTTGCATGAGAACTGAACAAATAGTGCGCTAACATCTGAAGTAGGTACCTATCGAATATATTATGCTAATGCTCTAACAACCAAAAAGAGATATAAGTCAATTTAAATACCTGTTATGTTTGTTGACATTTGAGATATTATATTTTGTACCAACAGGCAATGCAGGTTCACTACGATTGCTGTGAGTGAAGTATAATAATAATATTGATTGCAAGACGGGAGATTGTTGCTAAGTCTGACGAGAGAAGACAAAATAGGCTCATACAAAGCGAACAACCACACATACCTACTTGAACAAAAATAAGATATAAATCGATTTTTAAATCTTACAGGACGTTTTGGTTTACGAGTACGTGATATTAAAAATCAAAAAGATTATCTTCTTGATAATCTAAAATCGATCATTGACAATGCAATCAATCATATAGAGTAGACTGCAACGGATCAAAATGAATTGATTCTATTTATAAAAATGCAAAATCACACATTTTAGACATTTTCGAGTATACTCGAAATTTCTATAAAAAGCACAAGGGAACGAATACTTGTGATTGGGTTGTGTAATAGACCGTTATAAGTACTTCTTCCCGCGTAAACAAATAATGATACTCTGACTTATTCAACATTTTATTAGATGGTAAGTGTATTAGTATCCAAGCGGCTCCATCTATTTTAAGCAAAATCCACAACATTACGTGAGACGAGTTTTCTAACAGTTGAGGAAGGACCGGTTCTTAGCCACAGTATAGGTACATTATATTAAAATCGTCTCAAACACCTTACAAGCATTCTTTCTATGATAGTAAATCAGACAGTTTTACAGAAAGTAGTAACGTTATCGGATACAGCGATATCGATGAGACTTGATGTACTTATTTCCTTCTTCTTTTATAATTACTGTGAGCCGTTTCATGTGTAAAGAATTATGATAAAGTTGTTGAGAGCTAGTTTAGCCTGCTTTATCTAAAACATGTAAATCATGTGTGATGTGGAAGTGAATCATTACAAGAAACATTTTCCTATTTCCTAAAATCTTATCAAATCTGATCTTTTTGATCTGAGTAACAATCACTTTATTTCCTCGTTGTTTCAGTTGGGTCGTGTATGATCGTGTTGACTTTGTTGTCTGTTTGCAGAGGTTCTGACATTGAACTTGTCTCCATCTCTATATCTTGTGTGTTTACTAACAAGTTTCAAAACAGAGTGATATGACTGTTAATTGTCATGCCTCACGATATTCTCCAATAATCCATAGTTGTATGGGAATGCAGCGTTGACGACGCGTCTTAACATGATGATCGTGAATACAAGTAGTGTAGGCCAAGTAGTTACAGTGCAGTGTAGTTTAGCTAGTCTTAGACTGTTTCTTTGAAATATATATCCGTTTAATATGGAAAACGCTATCCTGATACAGTACGAGTTTAAACTTGTATGATGTTACTTAAATCTGTAAGCCCAGTGCAGACCTACTCACTTACAATTAGAGCATGCTTCTCTTGGTAAAATTCAATAGGTTCCTTCCAATGATCTCCAACTCACCGAAGCTCCGGTACAGCGTCCAGGACACGCGCAGCACCACCATGAGTATGATGAGGAACACGGGGCAGAGCCCGAGCAGGCTGCGGCTGTCCCGAGGCGCCTGCTCCTCCTTCACCTCCTGCAGCGTCTCCGTGATGTTGTGCAGCTCTTGCACCAGCTCCTGAGGGAACTCCATGCTGCCTGGCCTTCTATATATCTCTCTTATAATAGTTCCTGGATTTATAGTCGGTTTCAGTCTTTCTAACAGTTCACTTCTATAGATCACTCACTTCTTTCTAACAGTTCACTTCTATAGATCACTCACTTCTTTCTAACAGTTCACTTCTATAGATCACTCACTTCTTTCTAACAGTTCACTTCCATAGATCACTCACTTCTTTCTTATAGTCACTCTATTTTGAGTGTGAAGCGTTTTTCATTAATGAAGGCAAATTGGGCAGATTTCTTATTAAATCCACAAATGAAGTCCTTTGTTAATGTACAAAGAGATCATAAATGAAGTTTGTCTCACCTCAGGTTTCTCACGCGAGTTTTGCATAGGTATGTTTACATTTACATTTAATTAAGTTATTAAATAAAGTTACTAAAATGATTTTTGTACTTTTGGTCGGTCACTCACAAAAGAACCGAATTATGTTTTAAAAGTAAGTGAATTTATAATTAAACTAAAGTCAATAAAGATTTAAGTACAAACACATCCCTTGCTTTTGCGATCCAATACGTTTCGATAAAGTTCACGTATTTCACTTGTTTGAGTCACATATATTTAGAAATGTTATTTCGCGTGTTTGATATTGTAGTGTCGTAGTGAGTGGGAGCGTGGTGTGTGCGTGTGACTCGGCCGGCGTACACTCCGCGCCTGAGAATGCAGTTGGGAAATAGTTGCCTTAGTTGGGTGCTGCGAGCTGACAGCGAGCGGCGGCGTCAGCAAGCCACTACACTCCGCCGGCCGCGCGGCGGTGGCACAAGCGGTGGCGGTGCTCATTGATAAACTCTAACGATAATGTCTCCTTGATGCCTTGTAGTATCTCTTAGATGCAAGGCTTGCCAAGTATCGACGAGACGTCCATTGTAACAATTTAAATATCTTGTCCGAGACCGAGAGGTAGATACAAAAAAATAATGATAATTTATTTAAATTCTTTTCATTTCTATTGAATATTTATTGCCAACAAAACAATTGGCTTCGTCTCACGATATCTGCTTATAAATGGAGTTCCTAAGGTTGCCTCAGACAAGCAAACAAATAAATAAAGTTTCCTACGAAAGTCTTTTAACCAGTTTCCTCTTCCTGCTCTAATTAATGTGTTAATCTTTCCTGTCTCCGTAATTGCCAGATAGCAGCGCACTGACCCTCGGAGAGCAGCGTGAGATAAACTCACATACATCAGCAATCTTGCAGTAACTTCAGTGGTGTCACATGAGAGCGTGACACATCAATAGAAATGTAGGCCACCTAACTTGACAGTATAGGAGAGGTGCATAGAGTATGTTATAACAAGCTAATGTATATCCATTATGTAGGTACATACATAGGTACATGCTCGCTTTTGAATCAGATTACTAAATAATTCAAACGTTTGCTTAGTGTGGACCTAAATATTTATTTTAAGAATTTATTTTTATTTTCTGACCGACCGATATAAAATGACTATGAATGTACATAAATCAATATTTTTCATGTAAATATGAATAAGCCAACTGAAGTGCGGTTTGGAGCCAGTCTTCTTTTCATATCATTGTTATTAGGGAACTGTCTGAATAAAAGCAAATTATTGCACGATATTAGATGGGGCATTTAGTTTTCTCGAGTTTAACTATTTCACATCGGTCTTAATTTATGTAATGGTTGGGGAAGCGCGGTGCTATCGTTATCAGCGTGTAATCATTAACTAAACATAATTAACGTTTCGTAAGATGCTCCGCGTTATCTGGTAGAGGTGTGAGACACGCGGAATAAACAACAAGTCATTCTGAAACCGGGAAATTCCTTTTACAGATACAGACTTATTTATTTTGAAAAGAAGATGGTCTCCTAAAGTGATGAGATGAAGGTGTGGATTTGATAAGATCATAACAAATGATCTGTTTTTTATCTACGCCTAAGATATCCGGGAGTGATGGGATATTCTAGCATTACTTAAATATGGATGTTAAAAGATTTGAATTAGTGAATTGAAACGGGAGGACCGGGGCGAGTGGCGTTCTAGAAGATAGACCTATGCTCAGCAGTGCGCGATAACAGGCTGAGGAGGACCGGGGCGAGTGGCGTTCTAGAAGATAGACCTATGTTCAGCAGTGCGCGATAACAGGCTGATGATAATGATGATAATTTTGCTAGATTTTTAAAAGATTTTCTGAGACTCATTCAACAAATTATTATTTAATTTGTATTTCAATATTTTTTACATGCTTACATGAGTAAGGTACACATTTAATAAAGATGGACCTTACCTAGACATGGTTTCGACCAAACATTAACATATATTTGAAAGAAGGTTCTATAGGCCAAAGAGTAGAGAGTAGCACACATATCATGTAGACGACTTGTGACGCAAATGAAGACAAAAAGTTTAAAACATTTTTGAAGCCACGAGACATGTTCACGGAAACTAATACAAGCCTACTTTGAATGTAATGTGGAAACTCTCGATACATTCAAATAATTAGTTCCACTTGACAATTACAAGCACTGTACGCACAGGGTTAGTTGTATATTCAGTTTATTCTTCAACTTTACCTGGTAAAACTCGTCTTTTGATTTTCATAATCATAAATGTATACCTATCTTAAAAATCTTTATAATACCTATACATAAAATAAATATAATATAGGTATGTGTTCTCTTTCAAACCCGAAAATCATAAAAGGTCATTTATTGTGTAAGTACATACCTAGTATTCATATATGCTAAGCCTATGTCGCTCTCTTTGATTATTTTTAATAAAATCATTATTTAGTGAAAAAAGAAAGGATTTTGATAAGACCTGTCACCTTGAACGGAGGCTTTTGTTGATGCATTCAAATTAATTTTAGTTAGTAACTTAGAAATCAGTTTCATTGTATATAATTTGATGTAACTGTTATATTGTGTTATGTATGCATTAAAATGAAAATTATGTTGAGTAAGTCTGTGTGGGCAGTGACTGACTGTGACTGATGCGTCTCTTTGAAGCGTGTTAGTGCCGCCTGCTGGCTCTGAAAGGCGGCACTAACTAGACACTTGTCATCTTATGTGTTCATTTAATAAAGATATGTTGCAAACGTAATTATATATTCTAACAAAAAATTAAATAGTTCTAACATTTAACCAGTTTTTTTTTTTAGTTTTGGCGTCACACTCTTCGCGTATTTGCCAGTGTCAAGTATTTATTAACCAGAGTTTGTTTCTGTAACAGTTTTATTGTAGTGCTATAAGTGGTGCCATCTACATCCACTAACAAACATTTCAACCACCTCTAAAACTTGCCCAAACAATTACATGGTGTAAGAAAATAATTTTGTTTTGCTACTCCCTAGTAGATGGCGTTGCTATCACTAATTGAATAAGATTTTCCCCAAGTTCGATTTTGGAATTTTCAGATAGGTAATGATCATGGAAGTAATATATAGGGAAATATTACTGCTGATCCAATATGAGCAGAGCGAAGCGAAGTATGACAGGCAGTTGTCTTTTTCTAACTAGGGTGACAATAAATTATATAATTAGGATATACCAATTCATCTTCTTACCAAATCTGGAGCAGTCTCTTTTGGGGTCCTATTTTACCTGCAGCTTGCCAGTCATGATGATCCCTAGCTCTATTGACGCGTTAAGTAACAAACACCAACAAACTTACTTCAAAATGCACTTTAGTTTGTAACTTATAATAGTATCGATTCGGTTGGCATGGACTGGGAGGCAATGTAATCAAAATCATAAACATTTTGCAGTAATTACAATATTTATTTACAAGTTCACATTTGAATTGCATATAGGTAGTTGCCTATATCCTATATTTTTTTTACACTATCATTTTCCTTGTGTTTTATATTCTAACTGAAACGAGTGAATGCTTAAACTATGTACAACAATATAATCATTTTCCTTGTGTTTTGATGTACTAACCTAAACGAGAGATGGTTTAAACTATGTACAACAATTTGGAGTATAAAAAGATGTTGGATCAAAATGTAGACTGCAAACTTTGGAGAATTTTGTTACAGGTCGTGTTATATTGTTATTTTGCCATTTTATTTTGATGTTTTCATTTTTAGGAAAACTGACAAAATATCATATTGCACAAATTATTTCAAGCACGAGAAAATATGGTCACCTTAGTCCCAATAATGTAATCTTACTTAAACTTTAGCATACCTGTAGAAAGATATATTGCAACCACTATAAGATTCACTTCTGCATCCCGGTACACTACAAGTTCTTACCATTTTATTTTTTTACTATAAAATACCTACATTTAAATTATTTTTACAAATTACAAATGAAATTATTTTTTTCCCGCCATCTTTTGTCATATAATGTCATCATAATTTAAAAATTGCTTGTGTGAAAAATAATATAATATTAATTTGTTACTTATTTTATTTTGTGTTAATTTCACAAATTAATTCAGATTTCTTTGTGTCGAGTAAAATTTATAATAAATAAAATTAAATAATATTATTTATTGCTAAATATTTCAAAACTTAAGTTGACAGTGACATTTATCACACATTATTTTTTAAACTGGCAAGCTGTTGAAGCAAGACAACAGCCTGCTCTATATGCCTTTCATTTTTGACCGATCTCACCCCCGATTTACCATTTATAGAAAATAAACTTTAAGTGTAAGAATATAAGGTTTCTATTCGTATAAAATCTATTTCACAAAACAAAAGAGAGAACAATCCAGAGGGAAAGAGAGGGATGATATAAAAAATCCTTGGTAATGATACATTTCATTGTGTAATGTTGTTACAAGGTAAACAATTACAAGAATTTGCTTTGTTTGTAGATCTCAGCATCTTAATTTATAATCTTCAATTCAACTTTTTTTTATTAAATTGGAATTGGAATCATTTCGGATATGAGTATTAGTTTATCTTTAGCTTCTTGGTCAAGTAAACTAAATATTATTAAGACCCAAAACAAACCGTTTGAATCGACTGTAGGTACAGTCAATTCAAACAACAATAGTTGGAGCTATGTAGGATGAAGGCATAGGTTTCACTGTGACTGTGATATCTAAATAGATCTACCACCAAGATACCTAAGAAATATTTATTCAAAGACAATAATTGAGACGACCACGGCCAATCCCATAACAGGAAGGTAAACGTACGTTTTCCCGTTGATCGCCCCTCTGTACAGTGTGCACTGGTACTGCATGAGAGTTTAGAGTTACTTACTGCATAGCTGGCAGCAGTGCAGGCACAGGCAGGTGCACGCGTACACCACCACCATCACGAAGAAGGGCAGGAACAAGGCCGCGAACTCCATGCTCTAACAAATCACACACGCGCAAACAAAATACACTTTTGCATACAACATCGAAATTGCCGTACGAAAATATTATCGAAAATTCGATAGATAATGTTATCGCCAAGATTAATACGTGGATTAATGTATGTATGTTGCCGGTGTTATGATCAGTTCATGAGGTTTTCAAAACTACTGCCTTTGTATATGAATACTCCCGTCTTACGTATAAAATAAACAGATATTCTCGAGTAAACAATTGATCAACGATTTATTTCAAACCCCCTTTTTAAAATTATCAATTCGAGAAAGAAAACAATATGCTAAGTAATCAATAAGTCAGTAACTATTATTTTTATGCAAATGTGTTAAAACAGCCTGGGCAGTTAACAAATATTTAATTTGCAAAAAACCCCAAAAAGTAATCGAGTCATTCATCTAGTTTTCGGACAATAAATACATTCATTCATTCATTCATTCATTTATGGAAGCCAGGTCAATATTTGCTAGGAAGGAAAATTTTAATGATGAATTTTTGCTAATGAGCACTTTTCGGATATTTTGTGAGGTGAAAAATTACAGGAGTTCGGCAATTCAATTAGGGAACGTAGTTTTTAATTTTATATTGAGTAGCTCTGGGTCCTTGGTAATTAATTTTCCTATAATTATAGGTAAATTAATTACTGAGGTGAATCTAAGATGCACAGTTACACCAGTTACTTATTAAAATTTCGTTTGTGAATAGAATTAATGTTAACATTTCAGGTTAATATTCCCACATTATTTTGTAATGCTAAAACAGTTCTAATTTATTTTCTCACGGTTATAATTATTCACTAGTCGATACTAACTTCATGATGAATAGTAATTTCCCGTAGTACCTACATATATCGCAGCTGACTACAACATAACGCCGATATGACAGCGCGGTAAATCAATCTATGACTACAAAGCAGTGTTCTCCTAATCAGCTAGTTCCTATATACATACCTACATGTACCTACACTACACGTGGTAAATTAGCTGCCTGAAATTCACAATAGAATTTGCTATACGACGCACATAAAGTTTATTTATATCATTGTTCTAAAGCGATAATGCAGGAAATCGTTGATCTGTTTGTTCTTCTTTCAAGCCACAATAGACCAACGGATCATCAGAATGCTATGGGTTCATATATGTCCCAACAAATGATATCGGTCAAAAGACTATGGCAAAATCAGCCCTCGCAAAGCTGCGGTCATACACCGTATATGCGCCCAGTATAATATTGCAATACACTCACCGAACACGTTGAAGACGAGGCGGCCCACCAGCAGGTCGCACGCCTGCAGGTACCACCACACCAGACACAGCACCGACACCAGGAACACCAGGAACACCAGCTCCTTCTCAGAGAAATACATCGCCACTCTTATACCACTCTCTTGTATCACTGGGACACTCTTCACTGCCTTTGTATGCCGTATGCCGCAAGAATAAGATCTTCAGCAAACTAATAACTTACATATCCAACAAACTAATCGTCAACTAAACTTTTCTATGAAAATTTTAAGAAACAAAACATATCTATGATCTTACCCTGGTCAGACGATTTGATTTCCTTCATTACGTGAAATAAAGTGTAATTTCGTGTGGCATTATTCGTGAGAACCGCAGATAGAGTGATAAGCTAGGTTATCAGAGAGATAAACTTGATAGATAGCCACGCGAGATCGATCTAGGGGCGCTGGCGCGCCTGGATGCTGCACGTAGATACAATGCTGTGATTCTAGCCACGATAGCATTACATCCAAACCGGCTAGGTGGGATCTATTTGCGCACTGAAGGTTCTGTACCTATCTGATGTGTGATACGATTGTTGATAATAAACAATGCTTTGAATCTCAAAACTGAATGTTTACTTACTGAAGAACAAAAAACCTACATTGAAATGCAAAATTCTCCGAGCAGTCCAAGTTGCGCACATTGTGCGTCACACGAAAGACCCTTAAAAGAGTAAGATGAAACCAGTCGAACGAGATGATAGTTCGCACCTTAAACATGTTAAGTAATGCGAAGTAATTAAAGTATCCCTCGCTTGAAGGCAGCCATCCATCACGGGGCTCATCCGTAAACATGGCCGACACGAATATGCATACATATGTCCCATCCTGCCACCGGTGGACGAGTATGGACTTTGTTTGTTATTTCGCTGAATTCTGCAATACACGAGGTTAGTAAACAAACAAGCATGATTTATTAAATAATTGGTACTGTTTTTAACACTAAATAAAGAGGCTTACGTTTGACTACAGAAAATCGGATGTTAAGCGTGACTGTATTGTAGCTTGCCTGAGCAAAGATTAGTTATGCTGGATTTACAGCTGGATTGCATCTCTTCAGGAAACAACCTGGTTTAAACATTTGAAATTATACCTAATCCTTATTTATCGATGACGAAGATACATTTTCTTATGGAAACATTTATGGCTACCATATTTACAACCACGCCAGACCTGAGTATATCCACCCCGCAGCAATGCAGAGCCCGCGGCAGGACGAGGCTACGATCAATCAGTAATTGATCACCTCTCGGGTATAAATAGAGCTATCACATAAATACCTCGAACACTTAACATTCATTGAATTATCAATTTGTGTCGACACTTGCTCCCAGGCCGGGGATTATATCGACACATCACGGACTTATTCTGGCTTACTGTCGATGTCTACATCTATGAGGTCTATAAACCTCTACAACTGTGGACTATTCGGTTTTTAAGCCTCTTACATTGGTCATGGACTTTTAGGCAGGTGTTGACTGGGTTCACGTACATACACCGATACCACACCACCACACCATGTTATTCAGTATTCTGTGACCATACATACACATTTTTGTTGGCATCTAGACGTACCTATAGTTTTCAGCTTATCTTACAGCAGAGTAACACAATAATTTACTATCAAAGTTGTGCTCAAGATGACTTTTGATATAGTTTGCATATCTCAATTAGTGTCAACAAGTCGTATGAATTCGATACAGCAGCACTGTTAATATAAATCACTGGAATTGTTTCTGTCTGTCTCTTACACTTTTTCATTTCATAGAATAGTCCGTGTCTAGTTTTATTCGTTTTTTACTAAGTGTGGTACAATTACCGCGCTTGTCCGTGGGACGACCGAGTGCATACATACTGCATATTACTGTCTCTCAAGGACACGCCACTGCGGCATACACCGTATACTATCATTATGGTATCACTAACTAGCTTTTTATTGTGAAGGTATATAAAGGTTGTTATGCTTTGAATCTATAATTGTAGGCATCTACATATTTAAAATAACAGGAATCTCGATAAAAATAATAATGCATTTTTGTTCCTATAGTATAGTTCAATGTTATTTTAGTTTCCTCAGACATTAAAATAGGTCTAGGCCAACAACGGATGCATCACAATATACATCGATCCATTATTACTATTGATACTGTAATAACAGTACATACAATCCTGCATGATATTACCGCAGTATTTTCCTATGATATACCCACAACGTGTCACAGCCACATAGCATGCTGCATGTACCAGCACAGTGCTGTGCACAGCACACGTATCCCCCGTGCGGCGCGCGCGCTCGCGTCCTGCGGGCCCGCTCCTGCCAACATGTCCTTGTCGTCCTCCCAGTGGCGCCGCTCGTTGGGCCCCTTGTAGGGGTCCGTGGTGGACTCCGCCAGCTCGGTGGTGGTGCTCGTGGTGCTGGTGCTGGTGGTGGTGACCGGGTGCGGCCCCTCCACGCCGTAGATGTCTATCTCAAACCTGCAGGAGTCGTAGAAGGTAGCCTCCAGGAACAGGTTGAGGTTGTAGGCGGAGAGGTTGGCGGCGGGGGAGTGCACGGGGCTGGCGGCCAGGTGGTCCTTCGGCCCGCGCTCCACCAGCCGGCTGAGCTCGTACAGCGGGTACACGCGCACCACCTCCTCGGGGGCGGCGGGGAACAGGCTGGCGTCGTCCAGCGCGGACATGTAGCGCAGGTACGCGTTGCCGGTCAGGGACTGCAGCTGCGGGCCGGCACACTTTATGGAACTTTAAGAAAACAAAATAATATGGCAAAAAGGTAACCATTCATTCACCTCCATAAAATATATTATATGTTTACGTAAATTGGAACATAAACACGATATTCTGAGTTAATAAGTTGAATTTACCCGTAAAGAAACGCAGGTGTAATTTTCCATTAGAGTATCGTACAATGTTAACTGAAAATAAAAATACAATTACTTAATACTATAGCGTGGCAACTTGGTATGTACAATAAAAGGCGTGTTTACATGACTAAGTCTGAATTTATTATGCTTAATATTTAATGTTATAGCTGACACACTACAATACAAATAATTATGTACATTAAAATATAATGCAGAAAATTCTGTGCATGTATCAACAAGCGTATATAAACTATGTGTATGTTGTTCAAGTTATAGCAAAGCTGAAGGTCACTGTACACGTAATGAGTAGGTACTTTAGACTTACTAAGTAACTCAGTATGAGAGAGTCATTTGTTGAATGTAAGCACCACAAGTACACACCGCTGCGCCGGGTACTCACGTGATACCGCGCCGCCCCCCCGGTGCCGGGTACTCACGTGATACCGCGCCACACCCCGGTGCCAGGTACTCACGTTATACTGCGCCGCCCCCCGGTGCCGGGTACTAACGTGATACCGCGCCGCCCACCCCGGTGCCGGGTACTCACGTGATACCGCGCCACACCCCGGTGCCGGGTACTCACGTGATACCGCGCCGCCCCCCGGTGCCGGGTACTCACGTGATACTGCGCCGCCCCCCGGTGCCGGGTACTCACGTGATACTGCGCCGCCCCCCGGTGCCGGGTACTCACGTGATACCGCGCCGCCCCCCGGTGCCGGGTACTCACGTGATACCGCGCCGCCCCCCGGTGCCGGGTACTAACGTGATACCGCGCCGCCCACCCCGGTGCCGGGTACTCACGTGATACCGCGCCACACCCCGGTGCCGGGTACTCACGTGATACCGCGCCGCCCCCCGGTGCCGGGTACTCACGTGATACTGCGCCGCCCCCCGGTGCCGGGTACTCACGTGATACTGCGCCGCCCCCCGGTGCCGGGTACTCACGTGATACCGCGCCGCCCCCCGGTGCCGGGTACTCACGTGATACCGCGCCGCCCCCCCGGTGCCGGGTACTCACGTGATACCGCGCCACACCCCGGTGCCGGGTACTCACGTGATACCGCGCCACGCCCCGGTGCCGGGTACTCACGTGATACCGCGCCACGCCCCGGTGCCGGCCGCCGGTGGGCAGGAACTTGATGTCGACCCAGTCCTTGTACACCAGCGCCTGCCGCGGCACAGAGCAGTTGCCGTACTCTCCCGTGTAGTGACCTGACACAAACAAACACAGAGCTCATTGTAAAACATACATGTTGATATACATATGGAAATATGGTTCCCAGCAGAGTATCATTTGTGGAAAAAAAATAAAAAAATTAGGGTGTACAGATATTAAAAATGTATACTGTTAATATAATAATAGAATATATTATTAACTTAAGTATACATCGTGATTCTTAACCAATATGTTCTATAAAGTATGTTATCGTTTCATTTTCGGCTAGATGGCGATGTGTGCAATGTCCCGGAATATTTATTTATTTTATTTATTTATTTATTATTTTACAACCAATGCATAAGAAGACGGACTACATTTATGAAAACCATTTATTGATTGTATAATATTAGATAAGCAATAAACACAAAATAACATACAAACTAAATGTAAGAAATAGTCGTAAAATTGCATTGATACTCAAATCCTTAATTAATTACACATAACTAGTACGCACGATTATATTCGTGAATAGTTTCCCGAGACACTCTAGCTATATAAAGCTATTGCTCTATTACTCTCCGTTATTCAATTGAACGTGTGCTTATTCTTCATTCCCCATGTAAACCTGTGTTTCGGTCACAACTTCTAGCTGGTACTCAGTGGTGTGTTGTTGCCAGCCCGCGACCCTCGCCAGCACTTCTTGCTCTGTCAGGTGCTGTTTACTGAGGGCCTTCGCCGCCGCCACCTTCCTCGGCACGTCTCCAAACAGACTCTCACTCCTGTCTCCGAGGTACATGATGTCGAACAAGAACCGCTCCATACTGGGCTTCATCAGCCTGACTCGCAGCGTCGTCAGCTGGAAGTGCAAGTCCGCCAGAATACGGCTAGCATTGGTCAGATGCTCCTTGACCTCATCGAGATGCTTCCTCCGGATGAGGTTGTCGAGTCCCCTGCTGACAGCCGCGACGCCGGCCCCGAGCTGCTGCTGCAGCCGCGCCACCACCAGGTCCCTGTTCCTGACCACGGCCGGCAGAGTGGCCGACACCTCCGCGTTCAGTCTCGGCGCCAGCAGCAACTTACAGTTGTATGGAATCAGGTACTTTTCTAGTAATACTTCCTTGTGTTTCTGGTCGATGCCTCTGCTCAGTATGCTGTTCCATTCTGCGGCCGAGTATCTGTCTATCTTGGTGCCCAGCGCAGGCGTCGAGGACAGAAACTGTTCTAGAGCTGACAAGGGATGTGATTCCTCGTGGAGCGGTAACTGCTCTCGCATCGAGACAACGCGGGTCATGTTCGTCTTACCTAAAAATACAAAATTATGATCTAGTACTCCTCTAAGTATTATAAGAACTCAAAATAAGTATAAGTATAATATAATATTATGACGTCATTATGTAAAAGAATGAAGCGAAGGAGTAACAATATAACAAACTAACTACTGATGTAAGAGTATTACAATGTGTGTGTAGACAGCAGTAGACAGATACCTCTGGCCGGCAGTATGTCGATCCTGGCGCCGTCGACGCGCTGGATGTAGAAGGGGTCGTGCAGCACCATGTGGTGCGGGTAGTAGTGCGCGAAGTCGTGCTTGGTGTGCTGCGGGGGGCGCAGCCCCTGCCGCCGCCCCAGCAGGCTGTGGGCGGGCACGTCGCGCACCTCCTCCACTGCTGGCTCCCGCGGGCGGAACCCTGCGCACCACAGTGTGACCAGCTGTAGTCACTCATTGTGGCCATTACATTCTTCATGTGTCTAAATTTGCAATTTGAATTCCAAAAAAGTTTCATGCATCCGTCCAAATGGCCATGATCGACCTACTCTAACCAGATAGATACATAGGTTGATACCTGCGACACTCATTGTGTGGCTGTGCTTTGTGGGAACTGAGGCGTATCTATGTATATTCGCAAATTACACCAAGTTAGGGATGGCTGCAGCATTGTACAAAAAATGAGAAATAATTTTATAAAATATTCATTAAATAGCTTTACATGTAAATTTTTAAGAGATAAGTACTTATCTACATAATAAAATTAAAATTTATTAAATATATGTACCGAAAATGCTGAAATTTCAAAAGTAGTGAACGTAACTAACTACAACTGAAACTAAATTAACTAAATATTTCATTAAAAAAGTAAACATAAGATTATGTTACCTGTTTTACCCCTAAATGTAGTGTAAATCGTCTGTGCTAATTTTATAAAATGAAATTACACTTAAAATTGTTTTGAAGAAAATGTATAGGATAGGTACATTTTTTTGTGATTAGTGAAATTCATAAATCCTTTAGTTCCACAGTGGCAGTCTGCGCAGTACCTATATTGAAGGCGGAGCGGCGCCAGGTGGAGGCTGCGGAGTCGGCCGCGGAGGGCGAGGTGACCCTCTCGATCCATGGGAAGTACTCCAGCAGAGACACGAAGCGCGCGGGGGCAGAGCACCCTGGCCCGTGGAGACCCAGCCCCAGCTGCAGCGTGAGATAAGAGAGTCAGTCAATACAGTGACACCGGGGACAGTGTACGGCTGGAGTACGTAAGTTTGTATGAGCACAGGTATGAGTGAGTATGGCAATACACATGGTATCGAGTGTTTTACCGCCTTAAGCCCTTAAGGCGATAAAACACTCAATACTTGACTTCGTTTATTGACCTCAGTTGTATTATGGAGAGCCTATTAATGGAAAGAAGCTGGAGTGATTGTGAGTTGTAGTGGAGTCAGGAGTGTGAAATACTGACCAGCAGCCAGTGTCCAGTGGCGTTGGATGCGAGCGCCAGGCCGGTGTCCCACACACAGTGTCGCTTGTTGCCGGGCGCGTGCGCACACACTGTGTGCACCGGCTCGAGGTTGTTCTCCACCAGCTGCAAGGAGAGGAGGTAGCACAACATTCTTGTAACATAATTATAGCCCGAATACTCTGAAGTGGTATGAAGAAAACCAAAATTTGTAAAATAAGATTGTCATTTTCAAGATATTAAACTTTGTTCAACCAATTTGCCCATAGAGACTGGTGTGGCAGCTGCAAGTATGATATCAGGCAGCCTGATAGAGCCAGTACTACCAGCGAGTAGAAGGCAAGGCACTCACGGCAGCTCGGTCGTAGAACTCCTTGCACAGCTGCGCCTCCACGAGCTGCACGGGGTGGATGAACTTCTCCAGCGCCTGGTTCTCTGGGGGAGTAAAAAACATCTTGAGATCTTGAGATTGAGGATCCCTATACAGCTAAAGTGACAGTACCAAGATTTATTTAAGTTGACATATTGTATGATTACATACCTATTATTACCTATGTTTGACATGTTTTTGATAACAAAAATTTTCATTATGTTATTAATAAAACTTGACATTGTAACTTCTAAAATTTTATTAAAACTGTGAACTAATGTGACTAAAAACTATGTTATAAATTCAATTTGACGAGATATTGTAATTTGTGTAGCATATTCTATGATATTAGTACTTATACCTATGTTACAACTTTACATTATCAATAAAGATTCTTTATCTTTATCTTTATCGCATTAGTTTGTAAGCTAACTTGCAGTCCTGCTCTACATCCGTCAATGAAATGAACACACAAGATATGTTATTGAATACTAGCGGCACCCACTGCATCATCATAGCACTCTGGTATTTAAATCTATGTCCTCACCATCAGTGTATCCGATAGCATAGAGGTGGCTGGTAGTGTTGTACCCGGCAGGCGGCCAGCACACTGCTGGCACCGGGACTGGAACATGCAGGTGATAACAATCATGTTTATACATATACGAGTATTTTATAAGTATGCTGATTTATAAGGTAACCTCATCTAAGGGGCAGCAGCGAGTGGTGGCTTTATATCTAACACTACCATAAAGACAAGACGCAAGAAAAAAGAGATTGCACTTATTGAATCTGCCCTTCGTTTCCTCGACAAATGAGTGTAGTGTCTCACAGTGGTTGAGGTCCTCCATGCTGAGCTCGAGCAGCGCCAGCGAGCTGCGCGTGCGCGCCGGGTACTCGGGGTGCGTGACGTAGTCCACGGGGCGGCAGTACCACGCCGCGCCCTCCTGCGGGACGAACATGGCGCGGCTGTCCTCTCTGCGACCAGGCAACCAGGTTAGGACTGGTCGGCATATCTTATGTCTGTGGACTTATTTGTTTTTTTTGACAATATTAGTCATAAACTATACGAGTAGAACTGTTAATAACTATTCATTTTGAGGAATTTAATTTGTGTTTTACAATTTGTAAAAGCTATGGTTACTGTGAGGGTGTCAATCGTCTCTATAGTATATATATATAGATAGTTCGATCAGTACCACTCACTGAAAGATCCGTTTAGGTATCCTGGCGACATCGTCTGCGTGTCCGAGCGCGTAGTTGTTCTTCACCAGCACCAGCCCCGTCAGTGCCAGCTTCATGCCGCCTTCCTCGTCTGCAAACAAACGTACCAAATTAATTGAAACTGGGTCGCACCACTGCTACATACTCTGTACATGACTGTTCTGTGTTATACCATACTTCAAGAAATTGAAGTTTGTACATTTATGGAGATAGATGGTAATAAGTGTGCGATGTACTCACGTAGATGCACGCGCAGCACGCCTAGCCAGGGGAACAGCCCCGAGCTGCCGAGCGCGCCCGCCGCGGGCGCCGCAGCGCGCGCGCGGGAACACGGCGACATGGCCGCGCCTGCCAGGAGGAACTAAGTGCGAGGAAGAGATATGAATAGGCTCTGAGAGATACATTTTGTGTACTGACTACAGTATACACCTTACTTTATTTGAAAATAACTTACTTTAGATTCTTACCTTTAGATACAGCGAGCAAACAAAACGTTAGCATCACAAAACTCATTATAACTCTAAAGTTGGAATAAAACCATCGATCATTTTACACCGCACTTTAATGTACAGAATAAATCACATAGTGTAAAACAGCACTAGAAATTAAACTTAACCTTTTTTTTGAGAAACCATTATCGTTTATGAGCTAATCAGCGAGCAATGTGCGTGAAATTATTTGCATATCTGTTTGTCCGTTTGTTTGTAAACATTACATGTACGATGATAGCAATGAAAACGTCCAAAATTTTTTTAAGACATAAAGAATATGGCTTCGTTTCATATATTGTCGCGACACAACACTACCGAAACTTTTAGACGTACCTACCTACATTCCTATTAGAAATATCTTAAATATTGTTGATGAGCACAAGCGACCGTCATCGTGGTCTTCTTATCGAATTGACAGTGGTCAACTACTCTGGTGTCGAGAGTTTATCAAGCCGCCTGAAGGGCCTCTGACATGTATTTTTTGAAAGGGCTATGCAGCTGGTTTCCAAATGCTACCCGTATGATTCTGTCATGGCTTGCATGGGCTCAACTTTCCAAAGTACCCAATCACGGGGGGGGTTGAGGGGGGGAGGGTAGGAAGGGGGGGAGGGGTTAAGCCCCCCCCTAAAAGGGGGGCTTACCCCCTCCCCCCCTCCCTCCCTCCCCCCTCAACCCCCCCCCGTGATTGGGTACTTTGGAAAGTTTAACCCTTGCATGATCTCTCGTTATAAATTGCGGTTGGGACGGGACAGCACGACGAGACGCATCCACATTCATTCTTCCCCTATATATACCGACGGCGATTACTTCGACACATTGTAAATATGTGGTGCTAGCAGTTACAAATGCGAGTAAACACATAGTATTACGATAACAGATAAAAGACGTGATATAATCTCGGAGGAAGGACGATATAATAAACAAAACACACAGATAAAATATTGGGCAGTAAGTAATTAGTTATTTACTCCCTCTATTGTCCAGGTTTCAAACTAACATTACTACTTGCCACTAGATGGCGTAATGAACGCAACTCAATTTGGTTCATATTTGTCTATGACCATAACCTTTTTAAATTTAGTTAGAAACGCTGAATAGGTTATAGTTAGTTTTGTACCAAAATAAAAAATTTAGTCCGGCTAATTTGGTTTCGTCCAATGTTCTCGAATCGCTGTCAGTTTATACAAAGGAAGTAATATCATAATAATAGATAGAATCCTCGCCATGCAGTGCGCCACCTTCTATAGTAAAATACTTCCGATACATATTTTATACGTCTAACAGTTTGAACCATACATATGGACGTATTGATACCTGCAATGTGATGTGTGTGTGTGTGTGTGTGTGTGTGTGTGTTATCTGTTTGCAGGTTATAGACAAGCGCAGGGTGGTGGTAAGTGGCAGTTAGGACGAGGCCATAGTTGCGTGCAATTTGGCGGCTGTATATCTAGGCAGTAAACTAGCGGCGACAGGCTAATGTGCAGCGAGGGGCCTGCACTCTGCAGTGCCTGGGAACCTACACCACCCTGCGCCCGCCGCACCGCCGCGCCCGCGCCGCCCGGCCCGGGCCGAGCTCGAGACACGACACTATAGTGATGGACATAACAATTTTCTGTGTGATTGAGTGCTAATGCATAATAACATAGATTTGCTATTGGTACCTTAACTACAATCATATAATTGTAGGTACTCACAGCTGTGCTTACAGTGACGTTAATGCCAACAAAAATCTCGTTCCGTACAAACATTTATGAGTTGCTATGCTACTCGTATTTCAGGAACATTGTGATCTTCCATTAGGCACCTACTTAGTTCAATTTTGATAACAATAAATCTTTTGTAGACATAATTTTCATACTCGTCACGTTTAATTTACGATTAACGATTTTCGTAAAATAAATATCATATCAACATAACGCACCATCTAATAAATTTTCAAACAATTTCTCGCGCCCGATGACTTTTATTTGAAACTAATATTCTTAAACATCAATAAAATAAGTCAAACGTGTAATAAAGGCCCTACTAGGTATTGTACGAGTTAATTATGACGTCATGAATCACAAACTACCCCCGAGGGTGGCGCGATGATATATTACATTGAGCAGGGATAGACATAAAAAACACAGGGTCATATAAAGGATGAATTATTTAATATGATTTTTAGGAGAGGGTCGCTTGACCACTTAACATGCTGGATGAGGAATTCATTGAAGTTGAGAAAGTGTTGATCTAAAAGAAAAAAAGGTTTGTCTTAGAAACATAATACGAGTTATAAGTTTTGTGAAATATGTTAGAAGCGTCTTTTGGGTGTCACTGACACAGAGTTCACTCCTCCAGGCTCTGCGCCATCTCCTTCTTATATTAAGCATGTAACATGGAGCTGTTGCAGATCTTTAGGATGTTGCTTTAAAATTAGTAAGTTTCCAGCGTTTACCTAGTTCAACTAGTAATAATAATATATGAATATTTCCGGTGGACACAACCCGTACCTGGTCGCGCGGCCCCGCGAGCCCCGCGCTGGCTGCGACTGGCGCGATGGCGGGCCGCAGCGGCCGGGAGCAGCCATTATCCCACGGAGGAAGTATTAAGTGACAAACAATAGTTGCGGCGCTCGGGCTGGGAGACACGGCGCGGCGGTGTGGGCACGTTGCATCGCGGGGACGTGCACACGGCTACACACGGCTTGAAATATCAGAGATGGAGGTTCACTTGAATCAACTAATGTTGCAGTATTTTCTTCTTGTTTTAGCGGTCAAAAAGACTAAGAAAATTATAATATGTACTTCCTGAACATTTATATTAAAAAGTGGGAAAAGGAATATAACTACAATGATTAATTTAAATGTTTACTCAGTTTCAGACATATATTATGTATTTATTTATGTGTGCCGCGTGCACAGTGCCGTCATGCCGTGGAGACGCGCCTCCGTACAATGGTCCATACAATATAAGTAGATGCTAACAAGACGAGAAGGTGATCCGATTATCCTTCATTATTACTTCTCCCTCGGAATGTAAATTAAACTCACTCGAGGTCAATAGAGGGGCTTTGCTGAGATTGAGTTACCCAATTACTAGCGGTACATATTAGGAACCTATTTAAATTTAAACTATATAACTTTCTGGAATATGAATCATAATTTAACTATTCATTCTCTTAAGACTGAGGGTTACGTTATAACTAATAAGCTGTTAGATACAGATTTGTATTATGGTAAGTACTCAGAGGATTCCTGTCTAGATTCGTACAGGATATACAGTTTTACTAATATTTTATTTTATTATTCAAGACTAGGTATATTAATTTACACGTTTGTTCGGAAACAAACTATGTACTCACATCAAGGTATACTTCGATCTTCCTAACAATCATAATATTGAATTCCTTAGTTTATTGTCACATTTCAGGTGGCGGTGGTTTTGTTCCCTTTGTGGCACAAAGTGTGACACTAGCAGCGTCCCGCGGGCCGCCTCGTAAACATGTCGTCGAGGCAGCCGCGGCCAGTACTTGCAGCTCTAGACTAGGAAAATATACTGGCTTTATTCAGGAATTATTCACAAAAAAATATTTTAGTCACTTTAAATCATTTCCTAATTTCTCAGTGTGTGTCAGTGTTTAAATTTGGTAGTCAAATTATAAAAACATGTAATTATATTTCGCATATTTTTTGGGTTTTATTTTTTAACTTTTATTCTTAGAAGGTATATAATGCCTGTTTGTGTATAGTCCTTGTGTGATACACATACTTTAGCAATATGTATATTGGTCCCGGTCCGGCGCGGCGGCGCCGAAGGGTTAACGTATCGATGCTATTTTGATTTATCTGTATGTGAGGCGCGGCTGAGTCGATGGCTTTGATCGTATTTATTGTGTTGGTTTTATGTCGGACACCGACGTGTGGGCTTACAAATAAACGCGAATGCGAGATAAATGGCGACCAACGGTTACATGTGAATATATTGAGTAACACAGGAAACACTATTGTATTTTTTTTTTCATATATTTTAGTGGGTGCTGAATGTGACGTGTAGACAGAAACAGAGAGAACGTGTGATATTGTTTATTTTATGTAACAAATCGTCATATTAATTGCAAAATATACAAAGTTGAGGCTGGCCGGCAAAATTCAAGCTATTAAATTATAAGAATCTACACAAATCCGATAGTGTTTTCCCATGAAATATATCCGTTTTGATTGAAAGTGGCAATAACTTCAAGTCCGGTTACTATGTAAGGAGGCGTGGGAGACTCTCCGGCGCAGAGCTATCCATCACGCTGAACACCATCAACTCTAGCGCTAACTGAACCACTCCACAGACAGAATTGACATTATTTACGGACATAGATCTTATTACGCTCGAGTTAAATTAACAGGAAACGAGTTTGAAACCTTCAACTATAATACTGACAATTACCAGCAAAATAAATACCCCAATTAGTTAGTGACAATAAATTAGCTGTATTGATATATATGCCTTTTTTATTCAGCTTCCTATCCCACGATTTATTGTTGAGTTAATATTGTATTCCTCAGAGTTCACGCGAGGCGCCACTAGTTTTAATTCAATTAACATTTTCTACTATTGGGACATTAGATATATTGGGACATTGGATAGAAACTGAAACTGACTATTGGGACTTCAATTAACTGCTTCCAGTATTTTAAACAAGTTTATGAAAATACTACCACAATATTTGCTCAGATATCTAAGATGTTAAAACAAGCGTTTCGTTACTAAAATCAATTACAGACGGATAGTTCAACACAAATACGGCAACACTGCTTTAAATCCAAGTGCGTAAAGTGGCGATTGATTGCAAGTAAGTGCCTCATTGCAGCTGTAAGTAAGAACTAGTAAGTAAGTCAGTGGCTATCGAAGTAAATAAAGTAAAGCTGTTTACAGCCGTAAAGTAGCTGCTTACTATCAGCGGCCAGCTGTGCTCAAGCAGCGAGTAATTGATAATGTACTAATCGACTATAACTTGTACTTAGATACTGGCGGCAGTAGCCCGCTTATACCAGCGGAAAGGGAGCTATCCACGGATCAACGAAGTAAGGGAAAACTTGCAATGTTGTGATATGAAGATCATGTAAAAATAGCTACTTTATTCGTTTTTTACGCGGGATAGGTTTACGTTTGACTGCAGCCTGCCTGATGTTAAGCATTGCTGCAGCCTGGGGTGTACCACGAATGAAGTAAGACAAGATAGATATCTAAATGTATTGTTATTGGGTCTTATTACAAAACGTGGTTTAACTATAAGTCCAGAACTTTGAAAACATGCAGTTTGTTGTTGTTCTAAATTTTGCTGTCTACTGTCATAATATTCAAACTGTCAAAATGTTACCAATATTTTTGTTTTTTTTTTTGTTTGGCCATAACTTTGTGTTGTGCCAGTTCTCAAGTAAAAACGGGGAAACTTCATATCCCCCAAAAAAGCACGCGAAATAAACTATACCTAAGTATTAAGTGATCAGAAAGCTTTACATATATACAACCTAAGAAATTAACTTAACACATAGGTAACTACTACATTTACATTAAAAGGAAGGGAATACATTTACAATTTGAGGTCGTTATCTATGATTGTTACCAATGATAAATCCACGTTCTATTTGAAGTTGACATTTGATTGTTTGATGTGATTTTTCGATTTTATATTTACTAAGTCCTGGATTTAATCCGCGTTTTTTAATGAGACGGATTAAGATTAAAATTTAAAAGTATTTGTCTATGTCTCTAAGTCTGTAGATTGTTATCAAAAACACTACAGTGTCATATTTAGCAGCATAGTTATAAGAACAGCTCTGTAGTAACAAGTATATCCGTGTGTATACGTATAGTATGTGTCCAGTAATCCCACAACACAAGCCGCGTATTACACACCGTATTAGTGCAGGTTTCACTCGCCGCGGTGTGGTGGCGCGAGTAGTCGTCATTGTGCTCGCGCCGCCGCGCCGCGCCGTGAATACCCTGATTTAAGCCCACTACTTGCATCATCACAATATTGTGACTTACAAACAACACTGGGATATGTAGAATGGCCGACACTTGTGACATAATGTACCACCCGGTCACATTATTGTATAGTTGTTAGCTTGTTAATGTTTGGTGAATCATCTACCTAGTTACTTCTCAGTTATTACACAACGGCCAAATAATACATAAGACATACAAATCTGTAACGTGTGATTTTTTTTTCTTTCAGTTCTGTGTAGAGTTGCCATCTGCGGCTAAATGTGTGTGTCGCAAGTTCAGTTAAGAAGATAATTTAATATCCGCGGCGCGGCGTTACACTCGCCTCGTTACCACCACTCGGGACAGACTCGCTTTCTATGGGGAATTAGCAAGATACATAGTTACCTACTGCTTTAGTACTAGGTATTTTGTTTCTTTGAGAATTTTGATATATTATATTCAATTGATTGCCAAAATTTTATGAGCTTGTTTTATAGCCTATTCTACATAATTTTTTTTATACAGCCTAAGTTAACATTATTATATTTATGCTGTGGAATATAATATCTACTTAAAAGTGGCCACCAACTAGTATTCGATGTCATGTGTGCATGTCAGATGACAAGTGACCTACCAATGTTTAAATTGTTTACATTTCCTCAAATTCTCAAAGTCAATAATCACACCAAAACCAAATCAATAATAAATTTGTAAGTATGTAATATACATACGTAGCAATACTTATACCTTTTTAGTTCCGGTTTTACTTCATTGGCTAAAATAATTTGAATACAATTCGTTCTGGACGCAGACTGGGAGCGCAGTAATTTTCGCATTAATTTGATGACAATATTACTTTATCCTCGTTCGTATCGTATCGATAATTATCAAATTAAATTTAATATTGTAATGATATTTCTGAATAAAATAAATATTTTCTTGCGTCTTAATTAAGACGTAATTAGTTACAGTTACAACAAGACACACACACACAGACACACAGACAAGTTAGTTAGAATTACTAACTCGCTATCGACGGATTAGTTATCAAGTGATTTATTGTTCACGCTGAAAAAATTAAAGACCCTGGTTTGACCCATACACTATACATAAGTGAATGCAGGTGTTACTGCGGGGCGCAGCTAGTGTGGCATATAACACGTTAGTCTCCGTAATTAATCTTTCATCTCCGCCGTCGCCGCGGTGGGCAAAAAACGCCAATTAAGCTAAAATACCATTAAAATGGTTTGCTAAAAACAACGCCTCGACTGTCGGATACGACTAACTAATGACAGTTGGCTTCTCACCACGAGTTGGAACTATGAAACCTAACATGTAATATGAAAGATACAAATTTTGGGTCACATCTTTGTTATTTGTTTCATGAATAATTTAATTTCAATCCGTTACAATATTACCATGCTTGCTTTGTTAAAACTAAGAAAGATTACAAAAAAGATGAACCAGGAGTATAATAGTGAAGCCTACTCTAGTTGGTTAATGTGTCCGGACAGGCGCGCGGTGGAAATTAGCGGCTTAATGCTGCAGCCGTCAGCGCACTATCTCCGCGCAATAAAATAGCTGACAGATCGCTACCGGGCGCGGCGGCCGGCTGGGGATCCGTGTCGGCACAAACTAAACGATTTGTAATTTATTATTTAAATGCTATTTATACTCGTATTGTTCTTGGCAGATAATCTAGACACCGTCTTGTCAATCCGTTGTGGCGTAAAAAAAACGACCAATAAACCTCAATTTATAAAACTGTATGTCGTTGCTTGAATTCAAAAATATTAAACGTGGAAAAGATTCCGAACATTTCCGTACCGACTACTGACTCGTATAATGATGATACTTCTTTTTCCAACAAGCTCTTAAAAATCATTTAGATTCTTCAGAAATATGGATATCCCACAGGTATTTTGATGAGGTCTGTGCCTCGCAGACAAACAAAAGCACAAATCTGAGATATTCACTAATGAGTGGTCTATACAATATGTACACATATATGTGGAACTAGTCGCGTAGTTCCCAGCGCGAGCGCAGCAAACCATACCTGCTAGTAGTGTGCTACCAGGCGGGGCCTAGTTTTTGTATTACATAATACCAAGGGCCAAATTAGTAAAGAAAAGACTTGAAATGGTATTTATTCACATGCCAGTTTTCTAAATAATACTAATTAACACTTTGTAAAAGTCTATATGATCACATTAAACTACTATTACTTACAGTGGCAACCTCATCATTGCCGAAATGATATTTTTTCATAAATATGTTTTATTAGTTTTTTGTAAGCACAGTACGCGGAAAGTCCTTCCAGAAGCACAATATCCGCCGAACAAACTAACTTATACAATCAATGTAGCGAATGTTTTGACGCACATTCAATAATATATTATTTACATACCTACATATTATATTGGGAAAAAAACTTCATTTCAATAATGAGCAAATAATTTAATTTTATTGCGAACAGTAGGTCAGTGATATTATTAGCTGTATGTTTGTATGAGAGTGGCGAGCACCGGTGTCGAAGGTCAAATCACATCAAGGGCCTCTAATTTGGTTTAGTTACTGTTGTATTATAATAAACAGTGTGGACGTAAAGATTGTGTTATCCGAGCCAATGGATCGTCCAGGTGCTGTTGCTACTTCTTAGCAATCAATGGGTGATGGAGTGATTGTGGAGGCGACCACAGTCTCTACGCATAGTTCAGACGCTGGTATAAATGGGTGATGGAGTGATTGTGGAGGCGACCACAGTCTCTACGCATAGTTCAGACGCTGGTTCGGAGTGATTGTGGAGGCGACCACAGTCTCTACGCATAGTTCAGACGCTGGTTCGGAGTGATTGTGGAGGCGACCACAGTCTCTACGCATAGTTCAGACGCTGGTTCGGAGTGATTGTGGAGGCGACCACAGTCTCTACGCATAGTTCAGACGCTGGTTCGGAGTGATTGTGGAGGCGACCACAGTCTCTACGCATAGTTCAGACGCTGGTTCGGAGTGATTGTGGAGGCGACCACAGTCTCTACGCATAGTTCAGACGCTGGTTCGGAGTGATTGTGGAGGCGACCACAGTCTCTACGCATAGTTCAGACGCTGGTTCGGAGTGATTGTGGAGGCGACCACAGTCTCTACGCATAGTTCAGACGCTGGTTCGGAGTGATTGTGGAGGCGACCACAGTCTCTACGCATAGTTCAGACGCTGGTTCGGAGTGATTGTGGAGGCGACCACAGTCTCTACGCATAGTTCAGACGCTGGTTCGGAGTGATTGTGGAGGCGACCACAGTCTCTACGCATAGTTCAGACGCTGGTTCGGAGTGATTGTGGAGGCGACCACAGTCTCTACGCATAGTTCAGACGCTGGTTCGGAGTGATTGTGGAGGCGACCACAGTCTCTACGCATAGTTCAGACGCTGGTTCGGAGTGATTGTGGAGGCGACCACAGTCTCTACGCATAGTTCAGAAGCTGGTTCGGACACTTTGGTGTAAATTATGCAACAACTAATCACGATATGATTAATAGATCTAGTTCGTGGTAAATTAATCTCCGGAACATTTAGATTAGGATGTGTTTTATTGATTGATTTATGTCATAACACGTTCAATTTATGACTTCGACTAATATATCGAACTATTGAGCTCGGCAGTGACTCCACAAGGAGCTATTATTTTTCTCTGAGAACACAATCATAAATTATCACCGAAACCGGTTTAAATAGGTGTAGAAATGTAGCCTGAATTCCTTTGATCCACTTTTTTAGCGTCTGCTGTTATTTTAGGATTTTACGACTTTTGAATTAATGCCTTAATTTTCAATCAAAATACAAATAAATGCATAATCCGACAAATATGAGGTAATTTATTTTAATGAATGTATTGGCGCGGAATAATTGAGTACTTACTATGTTATTTAGTGTGAGAATATCTGTTCATTATGCCACTATTAAGGTGATCTTGCCTCGATAACGATGCTATCTTATCTAAGATGGACTGGACTGAGCTGGTCGGTGCTTACTGGCACTGCTGTGTCTTAGGTCATGTAACTTGTAACCTATGACTTGTCTATCTAGTTTGGATTTGCACATAAGACCAGTCATGTCAAATATTTGATCTTGTTCGTTCCTGCTTTTGGGATGAGCATTTCAGGAAAGTACGTTTATTTAAAAATATGTTTGATATAACTAAATAGAATGGTGCAGAACCCTCGAGTACGTGAGTGGTGGTATGTCCGCTGAGAGCCCCGACGCGCGCCCCTGGTCGCGGCGGGCGGCGGTGTCGGCGCCGCTCCCGGACAGCCGCGTCTCCACGGAACTAATTGGAGTGTGAAGTGACCGACCTTTTTATTGCCTTTTGTCTTTTCAATGCACTTTTTTGGTGT
>OZ026823.1:0-48136 GCA_964023185.1 Macaria liturata
TATTTGAGTGTTTGTGGCTTTATCTATACCTACCTAATTGAGCAAACATTTAAAAAGGAGATTTTATCTAAGCATGGTGATATCGCAGGGTGAAGCTGCTGTTTTGGTATGTTATTTATGTCTTTTAATTTGACTAAGCGGAACTAAGAAATTGTGGAATAAACTAACCAGGTGTTATTAGATACATACTCTACTTTCTGTAGTATTTAGTAAAGTAGGTAATATTTAACCCGGCTAATCAAACTGAAACTTCAATGTAAGCTAATTTAATAAAATATTTAAAAAATATATGTACAACTTATACTATGTCATATATATTAATTCTAGATATCTCATTATATACCTCTTTACTACTAAGCGCAATGTTTTATACCACAGAGCTTAAAATTAAATAAAGAAACCGCTTTGACACTCAGCTTCCTAAGATTTCTTCCGGAGCGAGATATCTCATGTATCATAATATCGGAAATAGAACAGGCTCCTGGCTCCTTATCTACCCTCACATAATAACACTTATGTCTCCTTGTATAGCGATGCTGCATATTCTAAACACATTTAGCGACAAAAGTTAAATATAATGCCTATGTAAGAGTAGTGCAAGTGGGCTTTAGATGCGCCCCAGGTTGTAAATATATCGCCCAGCAATCATACTGTCCTCGATCGATGGTCAATAAAGTCTAGGATAGGAGCTAATAGCCTCAAATACCGCGAATGAGAGAAAGTACGTGACGCAATGATGTCAAATGCAAAGCATCCGTCCGACCGACCGGCTCTGACCGGCTCTGACCGCCCCGGCCGCGTTTACCGGAATATTCATACAGCACAAACAACACATAAATACCTAAACACCTCTCTTCACATCAATGTACCTACTCGTGTTTTACATAAAAACAGGGAGGAGGAGTAACACGAGTACGTAGAGCTCTCCAACACCACGGAAACAAAATAACGAATGTATGTACTTCGGCCCAAATATAATTCAATAATGAACTAAAACTATTAAAGTAATAATTTCGATAACAATTATCAAAATTATTAAGCAGTTACACACGAATAAACATCTTATTTCTTTTATACGCTTAAGTATTTTTGACAAATAGATTTGGAGTTCTTTGAAGAGTTTGTTAGTGGACTTACTACTTGGACCTATCTATATTATGTATTTTTTAAGGTAGGTTGCAGGAAGGAGGTTGTTCCTTTGAGCAATCTTTTTCAACCACTGCAGCTTGGTTTTGGTTCGCGAGGCGGGTGTGAGGCCGCCGTCCACTCTCTTCGGACTTTTCTTCACCAAAATTGTGGAGATGTGTTGCTGAAGGTGGATGTCAAAAACGCTTTCAATTCGGTAGACAGAGGAGCATTGTTGACCCAAGTGAAAGACAAAATTCCCGACCTTTATAATTTCCTTTGGCAATGCTACGGTAAGTCATCGAAATTGGTTTACAAAAACTATGTTATGGATTCTTCAGTTGGTTGTCAACAAGGTGACCCTCTTGGACCGGCCATTTTTAGCCTGGCCATACATCCCATAATTCAACGTCTCAAGTCCAAACTTAATGTTTGGTACTTGGATGACGGAATTTTGGAAGGTGAAGTGAACACCGTCCTCGATGATTTCAAAATTTTGGTAGACGAATTTCGTCATGTTGGTCTCGAATTAAATTCAAAAAAGTGCGAACTATTTGTTTGCGATTCATGTTCGGACAAGGATTCAGTCATATCTAAATTCAATGATTTGGCACCGGGTATTTCTATTCTAGACAAAAGTTCACTTCGCCTTCTCGGTTCACCGATTCTAGATGAGTCGTTTTCTCCTTTCGTAGAGGACAAAATTCAAAATTTCAGGGACACTTCAGGCCGTCTGCTCAAAATGACCGCCCATATGGTGTTTACCATTATCAAATATTGTTTGTTTGTTCCAAAATTCACCTACTATTTACGATGTTGTCCAATTGTGGCAACACAATGTGCTCCTTTCGAGCTTAGACAACATCGTAAAGGACACACTAGTTTCGGTTTTGAATGTGGACATGGATGACAGGACATGGTCGCAAGCTTCCCTACCTGTACGGTTTGGAGGTTTGGGTGTCCGCAAAATTTCAAGTGTTGCTTTACCAGCATTTTTGGCTTCTATCCACGGTACTTACGAATTGGTCCAAAAACTCCTCGCACCCGCTTTAGGCCCGTCTGGCGTAGTTGTAGTTGCGCATACGGACGAAGCTAAAAATGCTTGGCGCCTGGCCTGTCCGAACACCGATTTCCCTACAACACCTCGTTCCCAGAGACTGTGGGATCGGCCGATCAGCGAACTAGCACGGAAATCACTTCTCGATACGTGTACTAGTTTCGCGGATCGCGCCCGAATCCTTGCGGTCAGTGTGTGGGAATCCGGTCTTTGGTTGCAGGCCATGCCTTCTTTTAATACAGGAAACCTTTTAGACCCGACAGCTTTTCGACTTGCGGTTAGCTTGCGTTTGGGTGCGAGGAACTGTGAGCCGCATCGCTGCCAGTGTGGTACTGATGTCGACCAGCTCGGGCACCACGGCCTCTCATGTTCGAGGAGTGCTGGTAGAATTAGCCGCCACGCTAGTCTGAACGACATAATTCGCCGGGCTTTTTCCACTGCCAATGTTGCAGCTATGCTCGAACCGAGCGGCCTAGCACGTGACGATGTAAAAAGACCTGACGGTATGACTCTTGTGCCCTGGAAGTTGGGTCGGCCCCTTGTGTGGGACGCAACTTGCGTAGACAAATTGGCGCCGTCTCATCTGTCTTTGACACGGTGTCGGGCTGGAGCGGCGGCTATTATTGCCGTGCATCACAAGAGACGCAAATATGCTAACCTCGGCCGATGTTACATATTTGAGCCTTTTGGAGTCGAGACTTTGGGGCCGTGGGGTCCGGGAGCCTATACTATTTTCCAAAACCTCTCGGAGCGCTTGGTTGACGCGATGCATGACCAAAATGCTGGCCTTTTTCTGGCTCAACGTATCAGCATTGCCATCCAGCGTGGTAATGCGGCCAGTATGCTGGGCACGCTGCCCTCTGGTAGTGGGCTGGAGCACATAGATTATCTTTAGGCTTTTCTAAAGATTTTCTAAGTGCCCCTTTTTGTAGTAGTTAGAAGTAGTATGTTTAGTTTTTCTTTCCTTTTATATTTTATTATTGTAAATAAAGTTTTATAAAAAAATAGCAATACAACTATAAATATCTAAGCTATAATTAGCTTGAATTCAATAAGCCGCTTCGATGATTTAACGCCGTCTCTCCATCATCCAATTAAGCAGCAGTTTATGTAACGGAGCAGTAGCAGGTAGGTAGTGCGCAAATCAAACAAATAAACCAGCCCCGTGATAGCCTGAGAGACAGTAATAACAGTAATATAAAAAGGTCTAGTCTATCTGAATGAAATGTGCTACTTTGGCTAAATAGTTTAATTTTCATATTAATTTAGGTAATTCACTTCAGCTTGCGTAATAATATTGATTTGTGACTTCTATGAGTCTCTTTGTCCCAAATAAAAGTTTCCTTCAAAAGTATTACCATATTTGTGTGATAAATAACGTAGATGAAAGTAGCGGCGTGCTTTCTCCACGCCTGCGCCTCTGCGGTCGCAGCCACTGTTACCTAACCGGCCAGGGTGCTCGGAGCATACGCCTGTTCGATCACATTGCGATTTAAACTATTTATATAAACTTTGTTGAATTCTATTCATAACTGATGGAGTAATCGCGTAACAAACATCCAATTTATCAATCGATCCATCAATCCCTCCAATCTTCAATTCATTCAAATTGAACTGAAGTTCTTCTTAGAATCTTCTTAGTATCTGGGGTTAGCATTAAAGTTGTTCAACTCTGGGAAAGAAAACAGCAAATGAAATATGTGGAATTACATTATCAATTCAATTCCTTTATTAGCCAAAATGTAATTACACAAAACTAACTTATTGTTTTCTCCGAATTGAAATATGTTTTCCTAATTATTACATCACTAAAAAACCTAGTTTCCAAACGTGCCTCCAAACTAAACTACAACGTAATCTGTAAGTTCACTTGCATGCATTTCTCTGTAGTAGATAGTTCAGATAGGTATAGGCATGTTGCGCACGCGCCGGTAACTTGATAACGGATTTACGTACAATCATGACATTATGAGCGCTGTCAAGGTCACGTGGCACGCCGTGAGCGTGACATTGTGTGACGTGCCAGGAGGGACATTGTAATACAAAGAAGAACTGTTGGGAAAGCCATGTTACAATACCGATTAAAAATTAGGTCAGTGCAGGAAAAGTATAAGAAATATACACTACATTTTGAAATTTCTCACTATAGAAAGATATAAAATAGCTATATATAGCTATAGTTGCACAGTCGTATTATTATTTTTTATTATACACATTGAGCCAATAAATAAATAAATATTTCAGGACATATCACACAGCGCCATCTAGCCCCATACTAAGCTTACGCTTGTATCATGGGTAACGGATATAATAAAATAAAGAGTGAGAACAAAAATTGTTGCTCTATGTTTTCCGGTCGACAACCCGAAGTTCAAAACAAACGAAACATGGTCTGAACTTCATTTGGTGTTATTTATTTACAATAGTAAGTAGGTATTGTAATCATCAGTAGGGCTCTGAGACGGCATGGGCTGCGGAGGCAATGTCCGCTTCCGGTGCAGTGAGTGCGCGCCGCGAGCCGGTCCGCTGCGCACGCGCATACAAGCACACCGCCTGCGCGCACTCACTGGGGAACTAGCTCATCTATTACAATCAATCAATGCAATCATTTGCATGACACATCTGTTGGACTTCATGAAGTTTCTGGAAATATTCGATTAAAATTCCGTTCAATTTCGACATAATATTATTATTTTTTAAGTGATAAACAAGTTTATCCCTTTGTGAAACTTTTTGTGTCACTAATTTTGTTATTCAGCTGTTTGTTTGTTCCACAAATAGATATATAATATAATATAAAATAATATAAAATGACGAGTAAAAAGTCAAGTCCTGCTTAAAATTTGGTAGGAATAGACAGAGTCGGTTTTGTACTCGAGTCGTCTTAATTTGATGATATCAGACAACACTAGATTCCTTCCTCGGGCTTTAGAAATAATATGTGTCTACATCACTGTATGAATCGCATCATTCAAACCACGAATATACAAAAGCTTTATGGTAAGTGCCTACATTAGATGGGAATATTTTCGTAGAGGATCTACGGATTTTAGTAGTTCCTTCTACGCCTTACCTAAATTGGTCTGTTTTTGTGAACGTTATCGCTATTCACTGAATTAATGCAGTCGTAAAATCTTATAAATGACCATTTTTGACTTGAGATTTAGCCACTCGATTTGATATTTGATAGGTACATAACTCTTTACAAGTACATATGTACTTATAAAGATTTCCCCGTAGTTTGCACTCAGTAGCTGTAAGTACGAGTAAGTGCGTCTCGGGCGGCTGCTCGCGAGGAAGCGTACGGTACTGCAGCGGCGCATTGTCACACGCATGCAGCCACACTGCAGGCACGGCGCTAGGGCAAATATTACCTGTTATGAAAGAAAATGAAATATTAATTATTCAGCCGTCATTAAAGTATCATTTCATTGAATGAAATTCCTAATTATACATTCCAATGCAGGACTTGTCTTCCTTATTATCTTTTTTTTTCACTTACGTTTGCGTGTATTTATATTAAGGATTTTTTAAACATCCGTGATTATTTGAAAAATACTATTTCTAGCTTGATATGTATTTATATTTGATTTGAAACACCTAAAAATGTTCTCTTCGTGCTTGTTGTCTTTCTAGCTAACCAACCTTGGCATTAATGTTATGCATATTTTCGTACACTTAATTAACAGCTCAAATCTCTTGATTAATTACATAAGTAATACCTACAACATATAATTTGAGTTAGATTTCCGCAGTGTTGCATATTTCCTAGCAGCGCCCCTGGGGCTCTACGTTACGTTTGTGGCGTGTTGTGCCGACTCAGGGCATCATTATATTTTAGCTAATAATTTACCGATTGTTCCGTGGCAATACATACCTAATTACTTGTATTTCCACTAATAGTCTAGTTAGATAAACTTTATACAAAACATTGTAAAGAGTTTTTATACCATTTCACAAATTTTTTATCAATATTTTTAAAAGCAGGAAGTAAAGAAAATGATGAAAATTTCGATTCTACTATTAATTCGCGAACATAAAGATATAGACAGAGCAATATATGCATCAGTAATTCAGAACAATCTCAATAAAATTTAATTAGATTGTACCGTAGTAGCAGTGCGCTTACATAGCGAACATAAAATCTAATGAACACTGAACTTACTTCAAAAACGTGAGTCATTATTTCCCAGCAGGCTTCAATGGTGATATTTACAAACAATTTGAAGACAATAGTGTAAGTGACCCCGACTGGAGGCCGACAACCTGCCAACTATACCTACATATAATAAATAACTATATATATCTTCTTGACATTTCAATAAAAATAATGTGAAAACTAGCGAAGTGGTCCGCGGGCTTTCTCCGCCATTTCTAGCGGAACTGCTGATGAGTCTGTGGCAGTGATGCTGGTTGCGTCACCTGCACGGTAATGTGTGTCATATTGCGGTGGTATTGAGGTCGATTATCGCACTGCACTGTCTGCAATGAGATGCCGCTGCACAAGACGCTGTCGTGATTCAGATATCTGCGGAAGCTAGCGACGCGCGTCTTCTGAGATGTGTGGAACGTATCAGATACTGACGGTTGAAGAGTGATAATATCCATTATATTCTTCTGTTAATGAAGTGGCTTCATTTGACTTATTTTTTCAGATTCTTAGAATCATTTGTCTATTTGCCTAAACCTTGCCTGATAATTTACTCGACGTGTCTGTAATAACCGATTAGATTGGACAATAGTAGTCATAATGATTACAGGGTAGCGCCTAGAGCTGCAAGTACCTACATGTTACTGCCCACCATTTATCAGTCAGTATCGTATTAGGCAGCTCTCCAAGGCTCCTACACTTGTACAAATATATAATTACAGGCAGAATGAGCTCCGGTCAGAGAAAGTGGCGTCGAATAGATATTATCTGTTTAGTAGTTCGTAGAGCGATGGACGGTCGATGAAGGCGATATGTCTGATATTATGGCTTGTATCGGCTCTAATTGTATGTGCCGTTGATGAGGTAATTAAGTAGGAGCTGATTGGGAGAAATTTCACTGCTATTTTAATTAAGTAGGTGTTGGTAATACTCGGCCTATTGGCCCTAGGGAGCAAAAAAATTTTTGGCTATATATTATATAAGACAATGTGAACTAATATTTCTGTATGTTTGTGTGTCCAGGAGTCCACTGCTGACAGCATTTCTGGCGCTGTCGCTGCTATGTCTGGCGTGCGGGAACAGTGCCGCCGTGCTGGCTGGCACGGGGCTGCAGCGGGACTCGCAGCGCCAGCAGCCGGGGGAGCACGCTAGCTTCCAGGTCAGTGCTTACCAACACCGACACAGCTTACTCCTGAGCTGACCGGATCTTAGATTAAGCACAGTCCGAACGTATTCAGCCATCCAAAAATACAATGCTTGGAACCAACATTATTTGTCTTAAAACAAGGTATGCGGAGGCAGTACAAGTATCATTAGATGAATCCTGGCGCCGTATTAGTGCTAATTCTTGCTATAGTACCGGTCGACTACTCGCCCCTTGCTTGCAGAGCCTAGGGCGCAGCAATTAGCCGCGGACAGCTCGACAGAACAATACTCTGCCGCGTGTAACACTCGCTTACCACTTTATTGCGCAATAAGGATGTGCCTCTTTCAGGCATCTGTACGTGTAAAAACTATGGACTCCCTTGCTACCTACTACCTGAGGTAACAACAGCACGACAGTATCTCCAGTACTGCCTACTGGATCACTTTGCAAGAATTGATGTAATTAAAACGACAATCTGCTGGATCAGAAGACAAAGAAACTTTATTTCTTAATTTACTCACTCATATTCATTTTTAGTAACAAACTGCGATCTAATTTTCCTACTAGCGCCATCTATTGGCCTTTCGAAGAACTACAACTATTTAATATTTATACTGTGATTTAATGTTTCCACTAGCGCCATCTATTGCATTTCCTGAGTACTACAACTAGTTTAAACATACCGCCCGCTATGAACGAGTGAAGCTTCGTTCATACGAAATTTGCAATATTAATTAACAAATAAATAAATGATTAAGTCTATCTCAGTAGACTAAGTAGTTTACAATTAAGTTTTCTTGATCGGCAAGTACATAACTTGTTAATTGCACGCTGAATTAACCCATTTTTTACTTGGAGTACTAGTACTCTTTCTAAACTATTTCGGCCTGGGTGCATATCAACTACCTTGCCATATAACCATCGGCTTGGAAAAGTTCTCATTTTCAAATTACTTTGCTTGACTGTGACGAATACTCCGGTAGTACATTCATTTTCTCTCTTTTTCAGGTCACCAGTCTTAAGTCTTCTTTCTAATCCTATTGATCTTTTTTCAGCTACCTTCAGAGAATTTTCAGCTACAGACTTGTCTATTTTCAGTGGAAGTTGTACCACATACCTGCCATCTTCATTTTGAACGGTGGTTGCTGCTAAGAGAGCTTCGCACCTTGTTTCTTTATCATTATATAGCTTTTCTTTGGTCATTGGTATATTATCCTCCAGCTCCCAATATCTTTTTAGACAATTATTGTTTTCCGTAATGTGCATGACTTTGAGTTCAGACTTGTCGTTGCTGTTCTGTTCGTGCTCTCCTGATATTATCCAACCTAAAGATGTGCATTGAGCAAGCGGCCAACCTTGAGGCCCTTTTATGATGCCATCTTGCAAGATTTTTCCATATATCTTGGAACCCAATAGTATGTCAATTGTGTTTGGTGTGCGAAATTCTGGATCTGCTAAAACAAGATTGTTCAATTCCTTCCAATCTTCGAATTTATTAATCTGGGTTGTAGGTAGAAGAGAAGTAATTGACTTTATTACATGTGCTTTAACGTCAAATATTACTTCTGGATTCACTTTTGATGCAATCTTGACGTTAACTGTAGCCTTTGATTCTTTAATTTTATGTCCACCCAAAACGGACACTTCTGACTTAATAAGTGTTTTCTTTAGTCCTAATTGTTGGACCATAGCTTCGGTTATAAAACACGGCTGCGAACCTTGATCCAAAAATGCACGCACAGTGAAATTTTTACCATTGTGTGCTACTGTATTTACTAGGGCTGTTGGTAAAAGCGCCGGACATTCGTTATGAGCACTACAAGAGATTACTGCGTCAACGTTTTCTGTCGTCTCTTCAATATCTTCTGAGGAGGAAGCTGACTCAGTGACTTGAATTGCATGATTGCTTAAAGCGTCGCTGTGTAGCAAGTAATGGTGTCGTTCAGGACAAAAACGACACTTTCCATTCTTCCTGCAGGTTTTGGACGAGTGATTAGCACCCAAGCATGTGAAACACAAATTTTTAGTTTCCACGAAGTTGCAACGCGATTCTACTGTCTCTTTGTTGAATTCCGGGCAATTAACAAGCGTATGTCCCTCAGAACACAGCACACACTGAACATCCGATATATGCATGGACTTAAATTTATGAACCTGACTTCTTGGGACAGCATTGGGCCTTGAATCCAAAAACTCCAGCGCTCTGTATCGCTTTGTGAGAAATTCTTGGAACTGTTTGTAAGACGGCAATTCATCTGATTTACTACCATCAGATACACTGAATTCCCACTGGCGTCTGGACTCAGGATCCAACTTTTTAACAATTATGTGGATAATCAAGATATCCCAATTAACGGTCTCAATGTTTATATTCGATAACGCAGCCAAGCAATCGTTTGTTGTGTCAAGAATACTCTTAAGATAACTAGCTGATTCTTGAGTCATGGTTTTTTGATTAAGCAGTCGCTCTAAGATATGATTCGTGACATACCTTTTATTATCATAGCGATCCTGGAGCAGATCCCAGGCTCTCGCATAATTATCGTTTATAATTGGAATGTTACTCAACAATTGTTTGGCTTCGTCGGTTAAATAACCTTTCAAATACATTAACTTCTGTATGTCGTCTAAGTCCTTGTTATTGTGAATCAGTGAAACAAATAAATCGCGGAACGTAGTCCACTCAACATAAGATTTTCCCGAGAAAGATTCAATAATCAATTTGGGCAATTTAACCTTTTGATTTAATTTTACAGATTCATTAACATTGCTTGTATTTGGAACTGAATATACTGACAGTTTAACTTTCAGCTCCATTTTGTATTCCATGTACACTTCTTCACATTTTTCGTATATATCATTTTTGACATATGATGTAGTGTTTAATTCTATAGAACTGTAATTTTTATACAACTCTCTGTGCCCTGCAAGAAACTCGAACCACAGGTGGTCCAAGGATTCCAATTTACCGTCTAAATATTCCCGGAACAATCTGTCATTCGGAGTTTTCTTGAAGTTGGCACGCGCTTTATTTATCCTGTACATCAAATCATCTTGAAAATTTATCAAGTTATCCATTTTGATTGATAACATACACCAAATACAAAACAAATATTTGCAGCAAAGTTCAAAACTTGAAAAATAATTTTAGTCTTGAAATTTTTCTAAGTTAATGAAATATTGTTAAAAATTTTCTAAGTGTTTGAACAACTTTTTCCTCTGAGTGAAATCGGGCATGGATTCCCCGTTCCCTCGTTTTTTGGCCAACTATTCTAAGTCCCTGAGCTACTTTACTTATTGTAACACACAAATTCTAACTGATCTAAACTATCACTTAATAACGTTAAAGTACTCACAGTTTGTCCGGTCACTCGCACTTATTTTATCACTTACACTTAACACTTCACTTTGGGAACCTTCCTCAGACCTCTTCTGGTTCCTTGTAAAAGAGGGGCCACCCACAGGGCCACCTCCAGATCTGCTACTCTCCCGGCAGCAGTCACAGGGAATAGTTACGACCTTGTCGTAACTATTTTCATCCAGGTGCAGCACTTCTCGCTGGACCGATGAGCGTCCCTTTGATACGCTCCAAAAATCCAATAAATCGCCGTATTCGGCTTCCGAAGGACCATGTAAAAACTATGGACTCCCTTGCTACCTACTACCTGAGGTAACAACAGCACGACAGTATCTCCAGTACTGCCTACTGGATCACTTTGCAAGAATTGATGTAATTAAAACGACAATCTGCTGGATCAGAAGACAAAGAAACTTTATTTCTTAATTTACTCACTCATATTCATTTTTAGTAACAAACTGCGATCTAATTTTCCTACTAGCGCCATCTATTGGCCTTTCGAAGAACTACAACTATTTAATATTTATACTGTGATTTAATGTTTCCACTAGCGCCATCTATTGCATTTCCTGAGTACTACAACTAGTTTAAACAGTACGTGATTGCAAGCTGGAGTGTATCCCGCGTAGACACCTCTTTATGGATTTTATTCTTGTTTCTAAATTATCCATTTTATTTGTCAATATGCGTAACATTTCTAATTCAAACAAAGAAAATCAAAATACAATGTGGAATTGCGAGCAATATAAATAATGAGTTTTTGGAATGTGCAGTTCATGAGTAGATATATGTTCTCTGTATAGCTGTCTAGCTACACCTAGGTTTGTTTGTTGGTATTCAGTGATTCAAATACCAAGCACATTGCATAATCACTGTAATGAAGGTTCTTGAAGGCTGTATGTTAAATATAAACTGATCAACATTGTTTATCTCTTAACCGCATAACCTTGAGTCAAATTCTATGCAATTCTTCTTGCGACTGATTAAACAAAATGAATTAAACTAAGAAAAATTAAACTGTGCACAATTTGTTTATTTTTTTGTGCATATTTCATAATAATAGTTGCCTAATTTTTAAATCTTTCAAATTACAAGCTTATTTTCTATGGTGTTTATTAGTCTTGTTTATGAAGATCAAGCTTGGATTAATTTTTTTTTCATCTATCTTTTTACGATATAAAGTGCAATAAGTTTAGTACTTCAAAAGTAATACAAATAACCTAATATCGATAAAACCACAGATCTGCATTAAGAACAGATCCCCCAATCCCGTGTGAGTGGCGTATCCTATTATTGTCGAGGCTGCATCGGCTCTCATCCATGTTGTATGACCTCGTACAAATAACCACATATTTGTATGACCTCGTACAAATAACCACATATTTGTATGACCTCGTACAAATAACCACATATTTGTATGACCTCGTACAAATAACCCCATATTTGTATGACCTCGTACAAATAACCCCATATTTGTTGCAATAATATATCAATTAGTCTCAATGATTGTAACACGCGGTGTGAGAATCTCGCGGTATTTGGAACGAACTTGTTGTTGAGATTAAAAACATTTTAGGCACTATTCAATGTCTTGTTATTTTGATTAAAAGATGTACATACTTAATTGAATACTCAATGTTTGTGTTTAGCAACTGGAGCTTGATTGTTCTTTGTATTTGAATATTATTTTATAAAATTCTGAATAAAGCGTGATCTAATAGTAATAGTAGTACCTACACGTAGGAACGAGATAATAACAAACACCTACGTATATTTTCGTGAAGAAATTGACGAAGGTAAGCTACCCGCATCTAATAGAAGTAGCATGGGATCGCAAGTAGTTTTGCCAACTGACCTCCGAACTTCAATACGAAGATGGCACCCGATGTCCGTGTTGTACCGATTGTCCAATGTTTTATAGACATAGTATGTGTATTTTTTGTACATATTGCCGTGGGTCCCGTTACGTTAAAGTGCTGGCTATAGAATGGTCATTCGCATTCGTGACTTCACGTATATTCGGGTGTTATTAAGTACACGAATCTTCCACTGGTTACTGCATTGGACACGCGCAGTGTGTACAGCTGCCAGTCGTGATACAACAAGTACGGAGACTGTAATGATACTGTCAACGGAGTATATCAGGGGTGTAGCCTGAAGTTGGAATTTCAGTTTAGTTGAATGTACTTATATTCATTCAGACAAATAGTTCTAAAAAAAAGTGTTGTTATTTTTTTAAATTAAAATCACGGAATCTGTTAAAAGATAAGATAACAGAAAAAAATAGGATAACATATCAGTTTAAAACAAGAAATGCTACATTTTATTCAGCTCTGTAATAATACAATCATTATTTTTGGTAAGTCAGTGATATAATACTTTATATTACAAGTGTAATAGATTGTTATATTGTGAGAAGTGTCGGGCCTTGACCGGAGCATCAGAGAGGTGCGGAGTACTGCTTGCAATCAACGTAATGAGACGCGCCGGGGGCACCGACATACCACCGACCTCATCAGCGACGTGATATAGTACACGGGGGCACCGACATACCACCGACCTCATCAGCGACGTGATATAGTACACTGAGTCATTTAATATTCATCATTGGTGGATGATATTGGTAGTTTCCAGGCAGGCAGGCAGGCAGGCAGGCAGGCAGGCAGGCAGGCAGGCAGGCAGGCAGGCAGGCAGGCAGGCAGGCAGGCAGGCAGGCAGGCAGGCAGGCAGGCAGGCAGGCAGGCTGTTTGAAATTGTACATATCTAGTGCAACTACATATATCACTATTATAATGTGCTTTTCAAATGCGTTAACAGATATTGGATAAATATGCAAAAAAAAACATTCTTAATGAAAGTTCCAAAGTTATCAAAAGCATTATCGTTCAATAATCTACATTTCTTTTACATCTCAGTCAATTGTTATATAATGAGCATCCTGCCACCTGCATGTGCGTCCATGTTTTGAATGGATCTCAATATGCCATTGAAATACGTACCTTTCATTCTCACAAGCTTTATTTGCTTGCTTTAGCAGTTGTACGACGTTAAAACACCATACTTGTACTTTACCATACAGAACAATATAAAAAAAGAATTAAACATATAGTCATCATGGTTGAATTATATACTTGGCTCTTTAAAAGGCATTTGTGAACAGTTATAACCACAACTGTAATAATAGTATCGTAACTGTGACTTAACAACTTTTTATAGTAATGCGTAATATAATAGGCACCGTAAGAACCTACTTTCTTCGTGTTTTTTTAAAGATAGACAGATTGTATTTAATTTAGAATTCGATGTTCATTCTATGACATGGTTTGCTTCACAGATACACAAAAAAAAGAAATTGTAAACCATAACCAAGTCCTAAACCACGCCATTCATATACGCGAGAAATTATCTCAAATGTGTGTAAAAATACAACTTTGAAACTGATTGAGACAGGTTAGTCAGTTAGACAAACTACTCTTTGAATGCAATCTAGCTTCAAATCTTTACTGCAATCAAAAAATGAAGAAAAATGCTTTACAAAATTTACTCAAAAAAGGAGCCGTCAGAGCGGGCGGATGTATGCAAGCTGTTAACTGCTTGAACCCGCCGACTGAAACATCCATAGCGCGCCACGCTTCATCGCCCCAGCTGAAGGTAACCTGAAACAAGTGTCGGTGCTATTTGTAACCGGTATTTGATATTTCTGCACGTATACAATGTGTATAGAATACATAAAGTATTATGTCCTCACGCGAGGTTTGTCGCGATATTTTGTGTTGGAAAACATATTCATTCAAGGTAGCTTTACGATATTGTTATATAGTTGTATGTTTCATAGAAAAATGATTTTGTTTTGCAACTTAATGACATCTATGTATTAAAGCTGTAAGATTGATACGGAACCACTTTTTTATCATTTAATATTGAACATTTATGTTCTTTCTTAACACGATTGCTAACAACAGCATTATCGTTAGCCCAACACCTATTGTATCAAACTGTAGCAAGTGGATCAACTTGCATAATGCAAATAAACCGGCGCTAATCAGCATCATTACTGTAGGTATTGTAGCAGGTGGAGGTCGTTGCCCCCGGTGACAGTCACATCACACAAGTAGGTCAGTGTGAGATGACAGATGAAAGCCTTTTGTATACGCTTCACTATGTATAAATGTATACTGTCTCTATGTGAACGGCTATTTTTAGACATTCAAATGTGACCGAATTCTTTACCCTTTTTCGCGAAGCATTGACCATTGGTAATGAGTTATGCAGTTAGAGACACTGTACTCGTACTTTAAGTGGTTGTATTTTCAAGCTAATAAGAGTATGATTGGTCGGCTGATGACATGTAAACACATGTATAGATATCTACGTCTTATGTGTTCAAAGTTTCGCTAGCGTTAGTGGCTCCCAATGCTGAGTGACTCCTCCCTGCAATAGAATATTCAATGTATGTAACAAGGTGCCACCTCTCCAGGAGGAGCAAGCTGCGTGGACGCCGGTGCTGTGCAACATACTGGTGCTGGTGGTGGCGGTGCTGCACTGCGCCGTGGCGGCTGTCTCCGTCTACCACCTGTCCAAGCGCGTCTGCCCCTGCTGGATGAGGAAGCCAGCCTTCGACCACAACCAGGTCAGTCCCGATCTGGTACCTTGCAACACGCCTCGAAGAGGGTTAACATATCATTTTTTATTATGTGACTTACACATTTGAACTTGCGTCTCATAAGCAAAAAATTACACTAAAAATATTTTTATGTAATGTGATTTTTAGTTCATCATAACGTTTCTTGATCTTGTTTTATCTAATTTATGTCAGTAATAAAAATGCCACAGTAGAGATGTGTAATTGCGTGCGTCCCGTAGAAAACCCGTGTGTTTATGGTGTTTGCAGTTGATGTATGGTCCACAGTTCGACCCCGCGTTCAAGGCGGTGGCGCCCTACGTGATTCACGTGGACGAGGCGGGGGACGAGCGCCGCCTCGACCTGGCGCGCCAGCTGGAGACCAGGCTGCAGCCCGACCTCGGCAAGAAGAAGAAGGTAAGCAACGTATTGTTATAGTGTTACAACTAGGGAGTCACGACTAGAATCTAACAGAATGTAACAGTATGCTATACAAACAAGCCTTTCACATGTTTTTATTCCACACTCTTATGTGATTGCATATATACCTACAATAAGTATTATGTGTATTAACTTTGAGCTATATGTTGTATAGGAAGAGGCTAGCGAGTTTGACAGCGCGAACAGTAAAGAGAAGCTGGTGACGCGGTGGCTGGGCCACCACCAAAGCACGGAGGGCGCACGTACAGGCGGCGCCAGAGAGCGACCCGAGCGAGGCGAGCGAGTTGAGCGGATTGAGCGCATCGAGCGCGGCGAGCGGCGCGGCGTGCGCAAGCAGCGCGCCCGGCCTGCGCCGCTCATGCTGCTGCCCGCGCACCCCGGACACCCCGGACACCCCGGACACCCCGGACACCCCGCGCACCCTGCACACCCCGCCAGTACCGTGAGTACACTTTAATATGTCATAGTTTATGTTATTATTTGAATTTACAGCATTTTCGATTTACTTTATTGTTTTGTAACATAATCTCATCTTATTTTATAAATTTAAATTATTGCTCACTCAAAAACAATTGAGTGTATGTCTTGCTGCTTAAATAGGGATTATAAATACCGAAACATCGCGTCATAGTCGCGAGTAAACGCCTCATACAAAAGAGTTCAACGCGCTGCGTGGACAATGCTGATGTCGTGTTTACGATTGCGAATGACCACGAATTACATATGCTGGCTCAATTCAATACTTGTAAAATTATTACATATAGGTACATATTTAATTACTACGCATTTACGCAATTCGTTATTTAAAACAGTACTTAATTAGATTTTATTTATGATACGTTTTCAAAAGAATATAATTTTCACACAAATAATACGTATTATTGGTCATTAATCATCGGTAGGTACATTGGGCATGTGCGTGGGTCACGCGGGTGACCCCCGAGTGACCCAGGGCCGTGGCCCACCGTGGGCCAGGCGGTCACGCGCACATCAGTTACGTCGGATGTTTCTCACAGAACCAAACCATCGTTTATGATAATAATCGATTGCGTTCTGATCAACGGAGATTATGGACACTTTACGATTCGCCGTTCGGTTACGAGATCGTATCTTTGATGGTCATCAAGCAATTTCAGCGCCATCAACGTTGTTGTGAGGGGATTTAAGTAACCGCTACATCAGCAAATGCAATACTTGTAACATTCAAATTACAAATAAAAGAAACAGAACGTCAATGATGTAAAGTCGTTTGAAGAGTTTCTACTACATATGACTTGTTTTTGTTTGCATGTATCAACTTGTTCGCCACACCTCGACTATAAAAGTGCGTAATAAATACAAGTACTTATAATGTATTAACCACTAACCGGTACATTGCATCAACCCGGTTCCGCCTTCCTGACACATGTGGTGACATGTGTGTATGTATGTGCAGACGTACCGTGTTTTATACTGCACTGTGTTGATACAAGCTTTCTCTTTTATTGCCACTTTGATAACGTGTCTAGTGTCTACTTGACGACTTGCTGTAAGACTTAGAAGAGACTAGCTCATCAGCCTGATTTCAAATCACTTCATATTTACATCAAGCTTCTTCAAGATATAGTTAAACAGATAGTGAAATCAGTGAAGGATTCGTATGGAATAATTGTTGTATCTTGGATCTAGAAATATATCTTCAAATATCTTTTGTTTTCAAAATTTTGAGTCAATAAATAAGTTCTTACTTAAGCTTCACACTAATCAGTGGTTACTTAACGTTAAATTAATGATCACAAGTATTTCACGTCGCATTTCGCCACAAGTCACAGACCTACAAAAAGTTTAACAATCTTCAACGAAGATGACTCACTTTTTACTCGACCACGACAAAAGGAGGGTAATGTTTTCGTCCGAGTAATTTCGCCAATTCACCCATTTGGTATTCTGTAAGCATATAAGTTGTTCTCTACAACTTACTTTAGCTTAAATTCGCGGAATGCAGCTGATCTGAGTAAATGTAACTTACCCGGAGCTTGAAACACTTGGAAAGTGAAACTATGTGGATTTTCTTTTCCTGAGCGAGAGATTATTTTTTATTTGATATATACATTTTTAACGTAAATTAACACGTCAAAAAATCAATGATGCACGTTATTGTATTATATAGGTAAGTTAATCCCATCACAATAAAGTACAATATCATCAATAAAACACATACACACGCGATGACGAGAACCTGTGCCGAAACGTTCCGATAAAGTATCGAGTAAGTATATTAGAAATATCCAGAAGTGTAGTATAAGTGTAGTATAATAAAGCACTTTCATCTGTCGGTGTGTCCGTCCCCGGCCGCCGCGCCCGCGCCGCCGCCGCGCGCCGCCCACCGGAACGAGCCGCGTTTTATTGCTACTTATTTTTATTTACCTACTCCAATAATACGAGTAATGGACAATAATTTGTAAAAATATCGTCGGAAAAACTTGGTTAAAAATATTGAATCAATATAATTACAATCGTTGACAGTAATAATAGTGTTTGGGACTGTATATGTATAAAAAGTCATGAATCTTCTGCTTGCTGTATATTAATCTAAGCGTGTACTCGTAATTACGTACGTTTTTCCGAGCTAATATTGTAATTTCTTTGTAATATCGGATGACAAGACATTGATATTCTAATCTGATTGTGTTGAATATTTATTTTCCATGGTTGTATCTGTTTGAAAATTTAACACAACATCCTTTTCTAATAGTTAGTACTTACATCCAGAATATCCAAGAAGCTTTTATCCAGAGGCTTAATAATTGCTATTAATATATTATCTCGTGCGGTAGTATCTGAGTGCGCGCGCAGAATTCATCGCGCTATGAGAGCGGAACGACCCGCAAGAACTCCACCAGGGACGCATCCAGGGGCTGAGAGGCTCGCAGTTTGGCATGTTTGTTTATATTATAGTGTTTCCTATAGAAACAAAAAGGCAAAGTTACGTTTATGTGTCCATGAGTTCATTTTATCCATGAGTTTGTTTGCTCATCTTCGTATTCCCAATTCAACAAAGCAATACTCTTTTTTACAGGGAAAATGCAAATTTTATATTAAAGGTAATAAAGGAATTGAATAGTGGTCAAATGTGCGACTTTTCAGTGTAAACAAAAATGACAAAGAGCTGGGTAAAGTAACTGGGTCATATTACCCCAACCGAGCCTAAATCCGCAATGGTTAACCAGCGGATAAAATGCCTATAATGGCGAACAAAATAATACAAAAAGTGAGTCGAGCGCCGTTGTGATAACTGATTAGTGTACTGTAATCAGGTAGGTATAAATATTTATAAAAATAGGTATTTTTTTATTCACGGCTTCCTTATATCTAGACCCTTTTTAGAGAAAAACATAGTTAAATACAAAAAAATACATTTAGTATAATTTTCTGAAAAGTATGTATGTAGTATTTACATATCTGCCAAGGTTCAATGTTTGGTTAGTTTATATTTGAAAGGAACCTACAAGTAGCCGTTTATTTGTATGATGGATCAGGCCGCCTTGAGACTTGATTGATTTATTGGCAAGTTTATTGCATACCTACCTCAATACACACATTCACATCTAGTAACGAGGATGAAATTTAAATATTAATTAATCCTACAACCAATCATAACGAATTGGGTCACTAAATACACGTTCACATGTGAATTTTATGATGTTAGGTGATTGTTTATAGAATTTATTGGCGTGGGTATGAAAAGTACTAGACGGTGTAGTGTACGGCCTGTACCGGTAATGTACGGCCAATGGTCTGGCTGGCGGCAGGTGACAGGCGGCTACAAGGCACACGCGCAGGTTCGACGACCCATCCTTGGCACACATTCAGCGCCCAGCCTTATCTACGCAAGGAATTTGGACAAACCACTCCGATAGCACTTTCAAAATATATACCATATTAAGTGAAAGAATGCAAGTTCATAAATCAGTTTCTATATTTAAATCATTTGCGAAAATTGCGAGATGGCTTATGCTTTTGTTCGTTTTGAATGAAATAAAGTTGCAAGTCAATTATTTCATTTTGAACCACAACAATTATGTCTACACGTCCGTTATTTATGAACTTGGAGTAGAAAACTAGATAGCAGAGATGCGTTCACGCCTGTGCCTGATAATTACATAGAAAATATTACACAAATATGAACTGTATATCGCTCCATGTAAGGTAGTTTTTACCACGCATCTTACAAAGAAAATGTAGTTATTGTTGATCAAGAACAAAGCCACTGGTTTCTGGAGCGATAACTACGCGGAATTTGGAAAATGAAAACTAAATAATGCATTTTAGCGGTAAATCGTTGACATTTTCATAGTTCCATCTTACTTTTATTACTTTTGGTTTTATAACGCGACTCGTTTCGATCGCAAGATATACGTAGTAATCTTATTTTACGATGATTACGTTTCGTCGACATTTATAGTCGATATAAGTACACGTTTAATTATGTCGTTGAGAAAAGTATTAAATAGTTTTCGCGAAAATGGCATCCTCTCTCAATGTCTCCGCGCGCCGCTCGCCAATAAACCGGGAATATACCGCGGTACTGCAGCGCTAACTGCGCTGTATTAATCCAGCGTAAAGCGCTTTACGGGCAGCCTGTTTATTGTGATATCATATAGGAATAAATAGCTGAGAGTAATGATGGTGTTTGATGCCTCGAGCGGTGATGCGGCGTCCTTCCGGCAGGGGGCGCTATAACGCACACTTCAAACGATGCCGCCTGCCGTGTACTCATCTCACTCCTTTACTCACACGGAACCACAGTTGAATCAACCATACTTTGTGGTCAACTATTGACGTGACTTCGAAAGACACTAGGAAATAAAATAAATGGCGAAACAAACCACAATCCTACCTCTCAGCTTTGCCTAAGAAAAAGTAATTTTTAATACGCTTTTCTTTAAAAAAAGTGAGCATTGCCACTCTCTACCAACTCCTTAATTCTATGCTCTCAAGTTGATTTATTTTCATAATCATATTGAAGAAGTTGTTTAAAATGTACATACTAAGCACATTACGGACGTGCAGAGTCCCCCGGGGCGGCACATCGCGTTGCGCAACATTACCATCACGCTGCGTCTGATCTAATACAGAGCTACTACAAAAATTACATTATTAGCTACGAAGTTAAAAAAAATAAATGCTCGGTGCAACTTTGCTTACAGTTTGTGGGATCCAAAGTGGCTTCGTAGATTTAAAATAGGTACCTACACGTAACACGTCACGCTGTTTGGATCATTCACATCAATAACAAGTTACAAGAGTACTGTTTATTTAGTGGCCTTGTCTTTGTGATATTAAATTAATTGTTCTGGGTAATTAATTGTCTGTATAATTTGTATTACCCTGTAAACATTAGAAGTAGAGTACCTCAGGTATTCACGGCGTTCCGGCGTCGGTTATAATGTATCGAACGCCGCAGGGCGCCGGCGCGGCGTTACGCAAACGTTAATGACGATTTCATTGCTAATGGCCAGATAACACGACACTAGCCTTATAGGCTGGTAGGTGTGAACGCAAACCATTTGCGAATTAAAGAAATTGCACTCTATTTGAAACATCTCGTTTTAGCTATTGTAAGAGAATATTCTGTCTTCGAAGGGCTCAGATTCCAAAACGCTCAGAGAGTATAAGTTAGCTTAGACAGTTCATGAATAGGTATATGTTTTTGTTTGTACTTTGATATCTCTTGAGACCACCTGAGTTAACATTGGTTTTTTTACCAACTCACAAACACTGACTCAATGGCACACCAACCTTTCTTTTTATTTATTTCTTCAATATCAGCCTATGTCGGCCATCATATCCTTTAAAACATGTAGACGAGTATGTCCCGTCACAGCACAGAGTCCCCCCGGCCACGACGGTTACTGATGGTAGCACAATACGGAATAAATACATGGAAATGTATTGAATTAAGCGACAGAATAGCTTTAAGCTCACACAGAGAGATTATTCTCAGGCTGTATCAAAGCTGCGTGACGTCACGAGTTTGATGGAAGTGAAGCAGACAGCGCGTGAAATATCGGGGATTGAATTGTCAAACGTAATGAGACCATATCAGAGTTATTTGTGAGCCTATCTAAAACTGTAGTAGTCTATCTACAATTTGCCAATAAGTAACGATGAAAAACGTAAATTGCATAGGAATAGAGCTAAGCTACGTAAGCCATAAACCTGTATTCAATTGAAAGCTCGGAAGAAGAGCTTTCCACACGTACGTATATATAAGTATGTACATATACTGATATACCTACGTAGGTAGTTTGTTATATAATCGGTTTTCAAGCACGTATGTACGGGTAACAGGTTCTGCGACGTGGCTGGTCCACTGTTACTTATTGAGATACACCAATCATAATAAATGATAAATAATATAATCAAAAACGTATATAAACGTCGCGTGTTGACAGTAAATTATTATTTTCTAATAACTGATAAAATGCAATCATATGTTTTAATTAATTATATGAAAATCCTATAAAATTTTAATATCTACGAAGAAAGCTATAAGTAAAGTCAAAGACTCGCTAGTAGCTGCCCGCGGGGTAATAATATGTGGAAACAGGATGCACTCTGTTGCGCTCTCTGTCACACTTACGGGCCTTACGGCGGGCATAGTGATGCACCACTGAAGTGTCGATGTTTATTGTCGATTGTTTTTTCTTTGACATTTTTACTACTGTATGTAATTGACAAAATAAATAAATCTAATCTAATAGATAAAAAATAAACGTTTTTATTTATTTTTTATTTATACCTTCTAAACGTAATTAATAAATTAACCTTGTAAAACATTTCTTAAATTACCCGAACTCATTAACAAACTACTGCGCGCCAGCGCATACTATTCTTCATATTCTTAGAATCGACCGATTCTTCGAATGTATCGATAACTGCTTACCGGTAAGCAGTTATCGATAAGTGATGCACCGCACGCGCTTATCCCTAGCGCACCGATGATTTATGGCACCGCGGGCAGCGAGTCTTTGACTTAAACTTTTATTGGAAAATGAGCGAAAATAATCACGACCGGCAGGATTCGAACCTGCGTATTTCCGATCACCGTGTTTTGAGTCTTTGACTGTTCTATAACCTACATAAAATGTTAATGTTTAATGAAATTATAACGTCACGGGACTTAATTACAGACTCTGCACATTACTTATGTGACAAACAGTCGTTTCTACCATTTCCCCGTAGAGTGGACTAGTCCCCGCCCCCGGCTGCGCCCGCGGCGTCTCGAGGAGGCTTTCACCGCGTTTATGGGATCCAGAAAAATCGCCTCCAGCACCGAGACATGGGGCCAAGCAGGGGAAACTGCACAAACCATACGCTACTGCACTTTAATAACTGTACTAAAACATAACCATACTGGCAGTGTTGCTTATAAGATAAGAATCATTTGATTATGTTAGGCCTCAGCTATTGCTTACCATCAAGCAAACTGTGGTAATGAGCAATCATGTTTTTCTCATTAAAATCCTTCATATTAAAAAAGTCCTTAGATTTAGTAAATAATAACTCGTAAACCTAATCCCACCAAAAACATTCTGCAAAAAATTTGCCAAGTCTCGATAGAGTTGCTTCTTTATCTCTAAAAAGTAATGAAATCTCTAGAATTAGTTAAGCCAAGTCTAAGGTTCCTTACTGCGATTTATTTATTATTATAGTTAATTTTACGTGACTTTGCCGTTGAACATTCTTTACACGTTTAGTGGATACAAGTTTATTTACTAATTTATTTGCAGATTTATTCAAATCTTCTAAAGTTTTTGCCTATTATGTAGAGTCCACTTAACTATTTTTTCTGATTCTAATCTATCTTAATTTTTCGTTAGAACTCTGGTTATTGTTTCTATGTTTCCCTTAAACTTTAATCATAATATACTACTTTACAAGTCAACGGCCAAGTCACATAAAATTAACTATAATAATAAATAAATCGCAGTAAGGAACCTTAGACTTGGCTTAACTAATTCTAGAGATTTCAGGACGTGGACTATTAATATTTTTATTTATTGAGTAGAATACAGTTATATATATATATATATATATATATATATATAAGTAGATTTATAGATTGTAGATTTATAGATGGTAGATTTTAGCGCCCACATAAAGGAAAAACTATCAAAACAAGATTTATGGAAGATCTGGACTACCTGGTGACCCTGATGAGAAAACGTAAGAGTACAGCCAAACTATTAGCGTTTTTACGAGAAATATGACAACGCAGTACATGCGACGTCAAAGTGAGCGGGATGCGAGGCCGAAGGCCGAGTATCACCATCACTTTGGCCATCAGACCTTAGAGTACCATAAGGGATCTCGAAAACTATAAGAGATAGCGGGTTGGTGCTTGAACTAAATATGATGAGAACTGGTGGTATGTATCGGATTTTACAAAATCATCATCATCCTCAGCCAACTTTCTACTGCATTCAATTTTCTATATATATATCTTCCATAAATCTTGTTTTGATAGTTTTTCCTTTATGTGGGCGCTAAAATCTACCTCTGTACCAAATTTCAGCTCTCTAAGTCTATGGGAAGTACTAGTTCTATTTTATGATGAGTGAGTGAGTCAGTGTCGAAAATGCGAAACTTTGCATTAGCATAACTTCGGAACTAATTGATCTACCAACTTGAAATTCTGGATTTCAAGTGTGTTATTACGAATTTCTAGATGACGAAAATTTTAGCGTTTCAATCCTATCCAGAGGTTCTCAAATAGGGGGCTGAAAATGCGGCGAAATGGTTCGAGAAAAGGATGGTACGGCAGTGTTTGCTTCGCGCTCGACTTGGCGGGGGCACTGCCGTGCCCCAAGATTAATCCTCTCGTCGGCTCTTCGGGTTCAACTTACACAATCGTTAGTTCTTTCTAAGCTTAATTACATGGAAACTGTCTTCCACTCCCGCATCCTTGCCAAGACCAAAAATGCTAGGCAGCCAGCATTATGCTGAGTTGGGGTTGTATTGTGGCAAATATGTATTTTATTCAAGTAGTTATATATATGTATTACTTGTTTGTACTCATTTGTTTATTATTTGCTACAATAAATCATTTTCTTTCTATTAATCTAAAAGTCAAGGTTAATTTGAGATGGAAGAGATGATTTATTTTTCGCAACAATCACGTACTACTCCTATTTCCCAACGCCGAACTTTAAAACAACAATATCATTTGTGGTACATTTTTCCATTAGTAAGGCTTATTACGTGTTCTCGTGTTTGTGAGCACGATCTCGTTACCCCGACCATGCTCCATGTATCATTGTAATACTTAGCTTCTTCGGAACAATATGTTTCTGGATATGATGTGTGTGTACATCTACAATATCTACATTCATAAAGGTGGGAAAAACTATACAACTAAACATATTCCATACATATCTAATACTCAGGATTAATAACAGAACTGGTTATAAGACTGTTGGTCTGCTGAAAATCAATCGTGGGTTGTCAGTTTCCAAAGATTTCTGATTGATGATTTTAAAGTGCATCTACAATGTTAGTTATGATAAGATAAGATAATCCTTTATTCATCAATAGAAATACTCAACTTATGAACTAAACGTTAACAGTTGGCAATTCTATTGTCTCGTCTTACAAAGATACTCGTATTTATGTCAGTTAAAAGATTTTAAACATGTCTAAAATTTTCCAAAGTACAATACATTTTTTATAATGGTAAAAATGTCAGAATAAACTAAAATGTCAAATAAATCTAAAATTTAAAATTAAATGAAATGTCAAATTAAACTAGGAATCATCAAAGTAAAAATGTCATATACATAGACATATGTCATACACATAGGTTTGTAAAGCACTGCATCCAGCCATAGGATAATTAATTAAATACTGGTATTGAAAGATAGTGCCACTGCTCCGTAGTAGTAGATCCGTGTGTTTCTGTAGTGTTGCGTGTTACGAGTAAGATCGAACTAATCATTGCAATCCGAACGTAAACAATACGAGTGCGACGACCGCCCGAGCCGCGGAGGGAAGCATACTACACTATTATTACGGGAAACAAGTATTATTGTTGTTGAGGTATCACTAATACCGTCATATTAGCACGTTTAAAAGATGCTGATATGTAATGAATAGAAGTATTGTGTTTCAATGTCACGGCCAGCCAGGGCATCTACCTAACTTACGTCGTACAAGTAGGTGCTGTAGCTTGTTTTTTTTTTAATTTTGGTATAGGTGCAAAGAAGTGACTAGCGATAAAGCGATAAGGCTGTCATTGTGGTAGTACATTTTAAATGTGTTACTTTGTTTTGTATTGTGTTTTTGTATGCAATAAAGAAGCAATTTATTTATTTATCACTAAGCCATTTCAGAGGCCTAGTAGTCAGACTCTCAATAGTAGAGTTAGTTTCACGATGAACAGAAAAATATTGTAATAGTTCAGAATTCCGCCTTCAACGACACATTTGAACTTGTTTGTTGTAATGTCTTGTATTTCAAAGTCAAGGCCTTCATGCGATCGTCTGCTGCCGCCAACATATTCCCGTCGCTGCGCGCGCGCACAAAAACGCACAACAAAGACCTGCCGCCAGCACACACACATACCTCTACATATATACTTACTATTGTTCATTACTACATACATACGAATACGCGGCTAAACGGAATAAATGTGCAAAACATTACAAACTTGTTAACTCAAATGAATATGAAGCTAACTCGCGAAATAAGAAATTTATATGCATTTGAGATATGTATAACAAGTCAATATGAGGTCATATCCAAATGGTAGTCAGCTACGAAATACTGTTTCATTTTATGAAGTCAAAGAGTTCCTCCTAACACATTTATAAATACGTTATTTCCTCGACGATGATAGATGTGAACATAATATTTCAGAAGTTCATTGACCTTCTGTTATTATGTCTCGTATAACTCTGTATAATCATACAATAATAGTTATCACTAACGAGCTCATTTACGCAGAACTCCATCATTAAATGATGGCCGCCGTCAATGGAGGCGGGAAAAAGTTTGGGAAAATTACAAACATACTTACACACTCGCGTGCTTACAATATTACAAATATTTAGTTATTATAGTCAAGCGGAGAGGAATGTATTACTGGTATTAATGGTTTGTTTGTTGTAATGACTTGTGGTGCGTACTCGTACCTAAATAGGTAATATGAGTGTGTGTGAAAATTATACGTTTAATATAACACAATAACTAAATATGTGGACGTGTAATGAATGATTAAATAATTTAATCAGTGAAAATTAAAAATGAAAGCTGTCAGCAACACTAAATAAAAAAAACTATAGCAATAATATTTATTTTATGTTTTCCTTTTCTATTAAGTATGCACTGTTCACAGGTTTACTGAGATCATGAGAAGTTCAATATGATTGTCAGCATAGATCCACATAGTACCTAACCTAACCTAATTAACCTATGTACTCGTATGTGACAAGTACTCATGTTAGTCACGTGAGTACTTCCTGCTGTTGTTGCGAGTACTGTTTACCTGGCACTAGAGTACACGAAATATAAGTGAGGCTGGAGGCAGCACTATATTATCTATTGTTTTTTAAATCATATAATGTACTAATAATTTCTCTAGTTTCCATTTTATCCGCGCGCAGTTCTTTTGCGGTGTATTTTGCGTAACAGCACCAAAGCGTCCTCTTACTTTATGTAACTACTCATCATGTAATATTTACTTATCCGGACAAAATAACAAGTTTCGTGCATATTTGTATTGATTTTAAGTCAATTGTAACCGTTGTTATGTAAAACACTTTGGTTTTATCGTAAAGTAGGCATTTTGAAGTAATGGCGGTACCTACTATTATGTAAATTACATGTTTGTATTCACCGACAATTGCGGAAGTTTATATTTCTCTCCAGAAATTGTATTTAGATTTAATAATTAATTTAATCTCCCATGGATGTGCCTTTCATCGTTCAATTCTAAGGTTCAATTTGTTATTTACTTTTAAAATTTGAATGTAAGTGATGACCATAAGAGGCAGTCGCCGTAGATTCTTCGTCCTTCATTTGCGTATTTGAAAAATAAAAATATAACACAAATACGGAAGTAAGTGTTAACTGAGCGGCCGCCGGCCTACTTACTACATTGCATCATCTAGACATCCATGTTCTACGCTACATTACCTGCCCAAAGTACCTGTTATACTCATGTTATAACATAGCCTACAGTGATGTATGTATACATAGCCTACAGTGATATATGTATACATAGCCTACAGTGATATATGTATACATAGCCTACAGTGATATATGTATACATAGCCTACAGTGATATATGTATACATAGCCTACAGTGATATATGTATACATAGCCTACAGTGATATATGTATACATAGCCTACAGTGATATATGTATACATAGCCTACAGTGATATATGTATACATAGCCTACAGTGATATATGTATACATAGCCTACAGTGATATATGTATACATAGCCTACAGTGATATATGTATACATAGCCTACAGTGATATATGTATACATAGCCTACAGTGATATATGTATACATAGCCTACAGTGATATATGTATACATAGCCTACAGTGATATATGTATACATAGCCTACAGTGATATATGTATACATAGCCTACAGTGATATATGTATACATAGCCTACAGTGATATATGTATACATAGCCTGCAGTGATATATGTATACATAGCCTGCAGTGATATATGTATACATAGCCTATGTAATTAAGCTCTTATTTATTCAAATAGTGTCTGAGAGTGATGTAAGGCTGCATTGTTGGCAATTATTGCACTTCATTGTTTACTTGCGCTGGTTTCAGCAGATAGATGTCTCGCGGAGATTCCATCCAGAGACATTTGTTAAAAGCAATACTTATCTACTAGTTTCAGTCTTTTGCAATGTTTTTGGATAAAATCTAAGTCCATGAATGCAGGCGTTTTAAATGACTTTGCTGGTTGCAACTCAACTCAATAGTAGTCAACTCGCATTTAAGCACGTTTATAAAATTAAAATAAAATATAAATTCCTCATCCCTTTATATCAAGATACAATTTCTATATTCATCATCAGATTGTTATTAGAAATCTAGCTTAGATTGAGGTGTGTGACAGCGTGCCTGAGTCGCAGGGCAGCCTGCTTTCCCCTGAGCCATGCGCGTCCGCGTGTGCGAGACAAAAAGCGCACGCGCACAGCTTCCGGGAAAGGGGCGCGCGCTATGCGCTTTCGAGGGAAAATCGCATCGCTGACGACACCGGGCGGCGGTAGAGAGATCTCGATGTTTGATTAGTTATTTTAATTGGTGAATCAAGGTAGTTGAACCATGAGGCAGTTGATTTAAATGTCATTTTAAAATTTCACAATATTATTAGTAATTTCCTGAAATATTAAATATAAAGTACCATTATTTAATTACAACCTGATGGTAGTCAGGTCTAACAGTCACAAATAAGGGTTATAACCGTGAATGCATTCATACAATATTGTTGACATCAAACCAACAATAAAACCAGAATTGTATCTTAATCACGCGAATCTAATTGTTGTCTCGTAAAAAGTAATTACTATCATAATTTCACCACATAGTCCTTGTATAGGTAAGAAAGAGCCACATATGGTACCTATACCAGCTGCAGTCCGTCCCTGCTCGTGTCCGGCGGCTCGCGGCTCGCGGCCGCTTTCCGTTTCATCGGCGAGAGTTGAACCTGTCGCACACATCAAGCACTATCACTACGTGCTGCACGAGATAATATCACAACACTTTGACACTCACTGCCAGGGCCGTGAATGACAATCCAGAGCGCTTCAAATCCATAGTAAATAGATTTGTTCGTGACAAACGTGTTCCATCTTAGACTACAGTGGAGCAAGTCGGCTGTAGTGAAACGTATAAAGCGCAAAAAATAAGAATAAAACATAGTTATTTCTCATCTAAATATCAAAACTCAAAGGTGACTGACTGACTGACTGACTGATATAGTGATCTATCAACGCACAGCTCAAACCACTGGACGGATTGGGCTGAAATTTGGAATGAAGGTACATGTTACGACGTAAGCATCTGCTAAAAAGGATTTTTGGAAATGCCACTTTTAAAGGGGTGAAATAGAGGATGCAAGTTTTACCTCTTAATGCGAGCGAAGCCGCGAGCAATTAGTAAATTATTAGTCTTTGACGTCTAGTATTTATTTATTGCTCGAAATGCAGTGCAGTGAAATATCTAAAACAGAATAAAAAGCCTCTGAATAACCTAAAGTAAAACCTAGACAACATAGTAGGCAGGTGTTTGGCAAGTGTTGCGCAGACGCAGCGGTCTGCGCGAGCGCCGCAACCGACACTAAAAACTGATGGGAACTGCATTACTGCGCGGTTACACGTACTAACTTATTAGGCTTGTACACAATATGTGGCTTACAAAGAACTAAGATAATGAATAAAAATATAAAATAAATATAAGATCTCGACATGCAAAATTATAGGAGAAGAAATAGTAAGAAAATCTTCATTTCCTATCCAGCCTATATGTCTTCTGTACGAGTATAATGTGACTCTTCTTCTTAGACATCATCTGTAATTCTTTATTTATGTGTCCTAACAGATATAATATTATATTACTTACCTACCATCAAAAAACCACAAGCATTTTCCTTATTGCAAAGATATTATTAGAGTTAACATACGAGTATTTCAAAGTTTATGTATTTATGAATCGATTATATTATTTATCGATTCAATACCCATACATATGACAAACTAGATTTGCACAAGAATATAAAAAACTTGATGGTTCAGCAGTACAACATTGCAGTCGAACCCGCAGCATTGCTCCACCGTGTCGTATACTCGTAGTGCAGAAATATTACCAATATCGTAATGTATATTATTGTGGTTATTCTGTTTATGGGCTCGCGGAATTATCTGCTGTGTTGAAATGTTTTATTTGAACAAATAGCACAACATAATCTAATTGCACAATGGAGCTCTGTGATCGATAAGCTTTTGTTTGTGGATTTTTTTAGTTTAGCAGGTCACGCACTATTTATTTATTTTTTTCTTACGCATTATCACGATACTAGATTTCGACATTTACAATGGAAATGTGGATATAGAAAGTACATAGTATCCTAATACAAAAAATATGCATGTTATTAACACTTTTAATGCACAGATATTCCAGACTTTAATTGAATTGTATACTTGTATTAGGAATGTCTTTAGTTTTGGCAATTTGTGTTCACTAAACCCGTAATTAATATGTGATGCGTTGAACTTTGTCCGCGGGTTGAGCAATCACCACTGTAAGCCGCGCCTTGCGTCCGTCACATTGCTGGACCTAGCTAGCCCACATATGTATAATATACATACATTTACATGCAACACTTAGGCTTAAATTTAGTATTTTATGAAACTTATTCTAGAGCTATTAGCAATCCATCTATTTCTTAAATTTAAATTCATTTACTTTTCTGGCTCTCCGTATTATATATGTAAGTACCTATATATAGGTATACCTTTTTATGCTCATATATTAACCTAAGTTACAGTGGCCAATCGGAAATTGTGAAATTTGTTCATCATGTATTATTTTACAATGATTGATGTCCTCTGTGGCTGGTTGCCGGACTTACTGGCGGGCATTGTTGTGTCACTACAGGAGGCTTCGTAGGAGGTACCTACATGGGAGACGGATGGACCATCGCATGCGCGTGGGCACATTGTTTACGTATTATAGAGATGAAACTAACAAATATGCACTTAAATAGAAGATAAATTTATCATAGCTATTGCTCCTGTTACTCGTAACGTTTTACGCTCATTTAACATAAAACAATTAGGAAAGAAAGAAATCTTCAAATTTATACAATTACATCGAAATAGTTAAAAACTGATCTTAGGTTGCGAGGGTCTAAAGTGTTACTATAGTCTCCTGTGAAAATGTCTGATAAATTATTTCGTCTCAGCTAAGCCGCCATGTTCGTTAAATGCAGTCCAAAGGAGGTATTTAGAGTGCGGCTGCGGTTTGTGCAACTTGCTGCGAGGAAACTACGGAGTAGTCACGATAGTACTGTGCATTGCAAAACTACATCTCAAACTAATTCATTAACATACAAATGATCAAAATAACAAGAAAACCATTAAATCTCACTAACGTACTAACTGGGCTTAACATTAATAATGTTGCTACTTTAGAGCAAGCTACCTTTCTTTCTTAAATGATTTAGGATTAATTCGTTTATGAAAGAAAGCTAAAATAGCATGTTTACGAAAAAACTACATAATTATGTACCTACATAGAACTTTTACCCAAGGTTTTATTGGCTGTCTCAATCAAATTCAAACACAAATAAGTAAATACAAACTGCCAAGTTTATATTTTCCAATCACAATATCAAGAACAATGACTTTCTTCAATTCCCTGCTGACCGCAAGTACATGTGTTGCCGCCAGTACTGGTGCCGCAGTACTGGCACCGCAGTACGCGCGGCCGAAGGGCCCTCCCTTTCACCTGCACTCTACTGCCATTCATAATGCACTAGTACCCGCCTAGGTACTTGCTGGAGACTCATAGAACGTGATGGACTAACGGCTTTACACTTAGTTACATGTAGGTTTGGTGTATCATAGACTTGATTTAATCTAAAACCAATCTTACAAAGAAACCTAAAAACTTCAAAATAGGTCGAACTGCTCCGTAGGTACTCCACATGCTAAATATCAATACCTAATTCAATCGTGTGCGAAGATATATTAGTCGGATATGATTTCTAGAACAGTAATATTAGAAACAAAAAAGCTTGACTAAACCCATAAATTTTGCTATGTTTTTTCCTTGTTTGTTATCAATATTACATCTTATGTCCAATATTAGGCACCAATATACGTTCATCAGAATTTCATATAAGTTCTTACATATCTACTTCCACAGCCAATGCTTTGAATTCACATGGAGTGTTGCACCAGGAACGTTTATGTGCATTTTAGTGCATGATTGGTGCAGTGATGTAGTGGTGCACCACGCGTGTAGAGGCTGTGGCGCAACTACATCAAACAACTTACCGCGCAGTGCATGCTTAGTAGCATTGATTCAAATTGGCAGTAACTAAATATTTTGTTACGGTACGTCCTCCTAGATGCGTTATTATTATCGAGCAAAACTACAGTTCTGTTAAACAACATAACTAAAGCTGAAACTGAAAGTAAACCTACATTATTACAATTCTCAGGAGAAAAGAAGACACAAAGCACCTCCTAATAAATACCACACTTAAATTTAGTAGCATTTCCGATCAATATTCAGAATTCATAAAACTTTATAATAATAATTTTAATAAATCAAAGTTCAGAGCCTGATTTAAATACATAATTGCATAGTTGCCTTGCGGATACAACTACGTGTCAAAATAGATTTACGCAATCAGTAAACTGACAGCTTGATATGAGATCAATGAGGTTTATAATATGGAGGAAGCCAAATAGTTGAATGAGAGAGTGTCTGTTGTAATATTGTAAAGCAGTTAGTTACTATTCAACTACATTTTAAATTGAATATTTGTGTTGCGTAACCGCCGCGCGCCGTATCAATCATCTGTATCAAAACAACTCAATGTGCGAACAGTTCTCTGAATGTTTCGTTAATGTTTTTGTTATAATTGTGTCGAATGATTGAATAGTACGGCAACGTGCCTGGCGGTAATCATCACTGTTGACTTTGTCTTTACATGCTTTTTTTAAATTTTGAAGTGTGGGAATGGTGTCGCAGGACTCAGCTTTGAAAAACAGCACTATACTATACATTGAACTTCATGAGCATTGTATTCACAACAATGATTTGGCACTTCAATGACCATTCATCAAAGAATCTTTAATTAGACAATAATTGTCGTTTGAGAATAGAACAAAAACCCAAGAGAGAGGCTTCCATACATGCGGTGTCAAAAATTTAATTACTTTATTATTAGAGGCGGCATTGAACGCAGGTGTGCGCAACACAATATCGCAGTAAATGAACAACAACATGTACTATACATATGTATAAGCAGTGTTACAGGTACCTAACGAACATCTTTATAGGAACACTTTAGTACGTTTAGTCAAAAGCAACAACATTTGTTCTAAGATATTTGGCAATTTGCATAAAACAGCTGTGAGAACAGAATTTTTCGAATTTTCAAAAGTCTTAGACCCTAAGTTATTAAGCATTTGTGGTACATTTTAGCCACTCTTATAAGGTTATGTGTTAGTAATGGGTAACTCAGTATAACTGGTGGTTGTTTGGTTTAAGGTTCGTGGGCTACAGCTAGTAGCTCTGCCCCAGGGTTCGCCTGCTCAATTATTTCTCACGCGATCGTTGAAGTACGGGTAGCAAAAAAACTGGGGCAATATATGGAAAAAATATTTTTTGTGTGCAATGTAAAGCAAGTTAAGGACAATATAAGTACTTTGCTACATTTTTTCCAGTATGTATGATAAAATGAATATCTTACCTATTAAAATGTTGTTTTAATCACAATCAACAAGCATTCAGGTTTATAAAATAAGCATATTAATCAAATAAATTATGAATTGTTTGGAGTGAACATGAATTCAGAATAGAAGTAAGAACCTATTTCTGCTAACGGTTCTGTAATTTCGCCAATGCAATGTTTATTTGGAAACCTGCCGCGTAAAGGTCGCAGCTTGTACTGCTCTACACCCAGCTCTGGAATGTACTATAATGTAATACAAACCAAAGATATGGATCTTTTTAAAACAATTAAATGGTAATAATTTAATCACGGTTAATTCAGTGTTACATTGTTTTGATTTTTTTTATACATTTTTTTTTACGTGGGTAGGTAGGTTTACGTTTGACTACAGCCTGCCTGATGTTAAGCATTGCTGCAGCCTAGGGTGTAACATGTTTGAAAATCCTGTAGCGATTCATATAGATATTTTTTCAACTTAATTATTAATTTCTTCTTCGTCTTATTTACTCATCTACCTGTCTGTAGTCTGGACGAGGCGGCCAACCGGGACGCGCGTGCTGACTCGTCCTCCTGATGATGGAAACCTCAGATTTCCGAAACTTGTCGAGCTAATTTTTCGACGTAATTTTTGACGTAAGTGCTAGCCGGTTATTACAACTAAATTAAATCATGCCTTACGGGAACAATAATACAGTGATCATCTACCTGTTTTCAACTGCGTAATAAATTTTAACGTTTAACATAGGACAAATAACTATAACTACATTCTTTAATCTTCAAAACATTGCTGAGATTAATGGGACTTCAGATTTATTCACCTTAATACCTACGCGGTTCAACGTACTTAATATCCACATTTAATGGCATCAATTTATCAGAGTTCCATGATCAATAGAAAACCATTATAAACATAACAAATAGCCTCACATTAGTATCAGACCACTGATCATTTCTATGTTAGAAACATACGTGTTTTCGTGATCTTTCACCCAAATCGATAAATACCTGTTGTAGGTCACGTGAGGTCGGTGTAGTGCTACATAGATGTTATACATAGGTGCTATACATAGGTGCTATACGGCTCAACACCCCACTGGCAGAAATACACAAATAAAGAAGTCAAACTTTCACCGCCTCCTCTACACTCTATACCTATTGATAGAAAGTTGCCGCAAATCTATCGAAACTTCAATCGATACTATTATAAAAACTTACTAGCTACGCCCTGCGGTTTGTGTAGCATTTCTATGTAATAAAAAGTACGTTTTCCATCAATTTAATCTCAAAGTGTCTATGGGTACTTATCTACTTTCTTTTCTGTGTACAGTAACAAGTTTTGTAACAATATCAGAGCAAAAGAAATAAATAATACAGCAACTAAATTGGGCTTTTACTTTTTTATGGGCTTTTATTTTTTATGATATTACTAATATATAATAAAAATATGTATTAATTTGGATGCTAGGTATGTGTATCCTGCGAATATCAAAACCATTCGTATAACTAGGTAATAGTATCAACCTCTCGACGTGCGCCCGCGCCGCCTTCTATGCGCATCTACCGCTGAGATGATTTCACATTACAGCTAACGGCACCAAACTCGTTGAAAACTGCATTAAACTCATATTCATTGCGAAACAAATGGCCAATTTAAATATTGTTATGTGAAACTGATGCCTACCTCATATTGAGAAAAACAATTTACATACTCTACCAGTGGTTACATAACCGATATCTTCATAATTAAAACTACTCATTTGCTTTCGTACAACATTTTTGAGTTTTATGAGGCGAGAATAAATTTCCTGCAAACGCAACATTGGTTAAATCGCCGTGACGTCGCCAGCGTAGGCATGGTGTTTGTTTGATGGTTATATATAAAGATTTTAATAACAAAATGCCTATAATACCTTTATGGTAGCACTACAAGATTTTATTAGATCGTGTCAATAAAATATAAGACGCACTCATCATGATATCAAAACCTCATTGCTGAAATGACTTTATTCCTTTTTGTATCAGTTTTATTAATCAGTTCAAAAGTTAGTAAGAATTGGGACTAGTGCTGCGTAAAACGGGCTTAAAGTTAATTAGATTTACATAAGGTGTGATGTAACTTAGTGCTTCTAATATCACATGAGTTTATTATTTCCGGACGATGCAGGCTCTATGAAGAAGGTACCATTAGTAACGGTGCAGTGACTTGCAGTATATCTGCAACTTGCACGTAACAGCGCGGGGCGTACACCGAGCTTTGTAAGCTCAATGACAGTGCTTTACTGGCCATTGTCCGGCAAAGCTCGGGCTTTACGTTTTACTATTGTGAACTTCTTCCTTATAGTTACTGTCTGAATGCTTTAACTGTAAAATATGTAATAATAACTGTAAAATATGTATAAGTAATATATACCAAAGCTATATACAAAGGAAGGAAATACAATTGTGTATAAATAACTAACAGTACTTTATCCAACATAAGTAGTAATAAATTAGATTAACATTAAATTAATGTTATATCAACTCAAATGAATCAAATGTAGCAGTTCTTATCGTCCATACAAAAGACATCAACGCGTTACCACACGATATCTTTACACTTCACCTGCAAAAAGTTCCATTATCAACAAAAGTATCACTCCAATCGTCATAAATATAGGTTTTTAAGATTAAATAAATCCACGTATATGTTATATCATAACAATGAAATGTACTTAACAGATACGCAAACTCACACACTCGGTGTATTAATTAAATGCTGGTAATAACATAATAATAATAGTTTCATAGATAAACAGCTTGATTCTGCCACATTCAGTGAAAGTAGTTTGATGTCGACTTAATGAAACAAGTTCGTGTTTTGTACCAAATATTGTAATGTATGCACGAGGCGAGGGAGAATGTTTACGAAACCGATGGGTCCGCCATTTTACTGCGCTATGGGATTGTAAACTATACTGTTCTTTGTAAATGAGGACATAAAGCTGTTTTTTATTTGATGTTGTATTTCAATTTCATCAAAACTTTATTTACGGAATTTATCAAAATTTCAAATCAAGTTGACATATTAAACTGTCGCATATAATATTGTCTAGAGACAAACATCAAAATGCTTGCTTAATTGAATGAAAAAGACACGTACTCTATATAATCATCAAATATTCTTCCCAAGCAATTGACCGCTTGTGAAGAGATGGTACATGCATAGCAAAGGGCAGTATCAGATGTGATCACATGTACAAACAGAACGGCGCAAATATTGAAGTCACACAAACAATCACACACAATACAGCCAATCCATGTCAAGAACGATGACGTGTGCAGGGATGGGCATATACAGGGTTACTGCTCACTATCACAACACATTCATGTCAAGAACGATGACGTGTGCAGGGATGGGCATATACAGGGTTACTGCTCACTATCAAAACACATTCATGCTAGTGTGTTAGTTTGTTTTGTTTTTTACATGGAATTTATATCCAGAAATATTTTTAACGTATGTACATACATATATGAATGATAACATTTTATCACAGCACATAACAGCACAGTTAGCAATTCACACTATTTAATTAAAGAAACGTCGGTTATATTTATCATCACAAACAATCAGTCTTTCGGTATAATCACATATTGAATCATATACGAGGACTGAGACAGTTTCCAAAACAAAAAATCCGTACGTGCAATGATTTGTTTTTAGTGTATAAAGTTCCTTCTTTACATGTATGTAATGTAAACCTGCCAGTCCCCGTATGAGCTCACAGGCTATGTTTTGCAATGTTGGTCGGACGTCGGCGGCGTCTCAGCGGCCAATGTTTGAAGATGTACTATTGATTGTGGCGCAACGTTCCACTCATGCGCATGCAAACATCTTAATTGAATCGATCTCTTGCACAACTCGACTTGTCTCTACTGACGAGATTAATTGACACAAACTGATGAAGGACGTCTCCTAATTCAACCAATTAAAGCTTTAAGAAACATATTTTGATTTAAATCAGTTAAGTCTTTTTTTAAGTCGTTTATTTATTTGTACAGAGTTTTAATTTAATGCCACCCTTGTAATATTGTACAGGTTAAGTCGTTTGAATGTGAAATGCAACAAACATACATAAATACACACACACACACACACTTACAAACGTTCGCCTTTATAATATAAGTGTAATGATGCGGTATGAAATTAGGAATATGACTAGTACTTACATAATAATCTATTTATAAATTGAAACCGCACAACATGCCCTTAGCAATATCTCCGTTGCACGGAAACTATTCCCAGCGACTTATTTTCAATATTCATAAAGTTTTTGCTCAACAACCTATCTCAATACTCCTGTGACATTATATTCATATTAGTTTCCCATTCCATCAGGAAATGGATTCTTGCTAGACGAATTTGAGTTCTATTTCGCTGCTTAATAGGAGTCGGAATTGCTGGATAGTGTTTGATCATCATTGTCAGAAATGCTTTCAGCTTGAATATTCCAATATATGCTTTATATCTTTATCACAAAGTTGATTTACCGATGGCAGGTGGTTTTGGTGGTGATATTTCACTAGTGTTCCGCCCCAGCCGTGGGTGTCCGTGGGAGGTCTCTAATGGCCCGACGTGTTGAAGGGATGCCTCAGTACAGTGCTCAGTACCGTTGTGAGACTTCACGGGCTAAATGTGCAAGTCGTGAGTCGCAAGCCAAGATGAGTGATTGTCAGGATTCGTATCTATTATGAGTGAAGACCTATTCTTGCAGACGGCAAGTTACAATATTAAGTACATTAAACTTATTTTGATTTGTTGCTCGTAATAGTTTTATTTCTTAAAACCGTTTATAATGTGTGGTTTTATATATGCAATGTTCAAAATGGAACTGCAAAAAATTAATCAATAGTTGTTTTTTTAAATCTTTATTATATTCCAATCATACATCATTATGTAAGTAGATATATCCGTCTTGCATTCTGAACAAGTAATTTGCATAACAAACCTATAAACTGCTTCAAGTGGTCGCTCCGGTCTACATCGGTACCATCTTAATCAAATATAATTTACAGTACATTTATACATGGTTGCACATTTATAAATAATTAGATCAATACCTTATTATAAATACAGAACAAGATTATGTGCGCTTCCAACGGGCCCCGAACTAGGCCAGGCCTGTATCTCGGTGGCCCAAAACAGAATTATTATTTAGATTTAGGTATTTGTTCGCGCGTTTCTGAAGATTTTAGTTACAAAAGCAAGATAGAATTCACATAAAAAATGTATACATAGTACAGTATTAGTGGAGATAATCGAACAAATGCTTACATCTCAAAACCCGGGTGGAGCTTATTTACAATAAAAACATTGTGAGGCACATCTAGTGAAATACCGGCTGCATAACGCAAAGGATTAAGGTCTGAAGGTATGGTAGGGAAGACAAGGGGAACTAATTGGGAGAACAGCTCTATGATGAAGTAATGGCTGGGTACATTGTGTACCTTGTTCTCAGAGACACTGTTTGTGTGTGAATGTGTGTTTGTGTTTGTGTGTGTGTGTGTGTGTGTGTGTGTGTGTGTGAGAAAGAGAGTGTGTGTGTTGTGTGTGTGAGCGGGAGAGTGAAATTAAGCTGCTATATAGATTTAGAATAAGTGTTCTACAACTATATCCCGTTTGGAGTGAGTGTTATATACCCGAACTAGTTCTTCACACTCTTTGTAAGTTTTCGAACTCAACCAATGTTTAATTCTAGCACGCGCTTTCCTGTGCGAACATTCCTTCATGTTTGACGATTTAATCACAGCGTTAAATACATGTCCATGGATATATGGCGGAAGGCGGGACGCAAATACCGTTCTAACCTCAGGCAAATTTATCAGATCTATGGTACTTGTGTTGACGGGTGGTTGTATTTCTGTTAGTGATTTGGTGACTGATTTCATGATGAAGAGCTGTCTGACGGTGAGTACCTGCATATCCTGATACAGGGCCTCAGTAGGATAACGACGCGGTTTCCCCAGCAGGACTTTTATTACCGCCCTTTGGGCCCGCTCGAGTGAAAGCATGAATGTTTTTGCGGCGCCTCCCCAAACTCCTATGCAATATTGCATCAGTGATTGGCATAATGCTGTATAAACTAACCTTTTTACTGCTGCATTAGCAACTGGTCTTAGCATTTTCATTAAAAAAATTAGTTTACGTGCTCTTCTGGCTAGATTTGATATATAAGGCTCAAAGTTAAGGTTTTCGTCTATCTGAACTCCCAAGTACCTTGTGGTTGATACTCTATCAATTGCTTGACAGGAGCATCTTCGCATCAATGGAAATGACAAGACCGGACACGCTTCGTTGTGTATTTTTACAATTTTTATGTTGGACTCAGTTGCCCGAGTTATATGGAAACCTATAAAATTAGTTTTTTGTATATTTAGAGTTAGTAGATTGTTATTTAGCCAGTTATGTATTTGTAACATACCTCTTTCCGCTGCATTTATAGCAGCAGGCCAACTACTGCTTTTGGCCAGGATTACCGTGTCGTCTGCATAACAAATAACCTCTATATTGGGAATATTGAGTCTGAGGATCCCATCCATGTATATTATAAAGAGAGTTGGCGATACGATGCTCCCTTGCGGCACTCCGAAAGAAATTTCTTGCTCCTCGCTCAGAAAATTACCTATTTTTAAGCGCTGGCGTCTGTTGCTGAGGTAACTTGAAAACCAGTCCAAAGCGACTCCCCTAATCCCATAGGATTCTAATTTGCGGAGGAGGATTTGTCTTGATAAACTCTCAAATGCTTTTTTTAAGTCGAGGAACACTCCCACACTCCTCTTTCCTTCGTCCATGTGTTTTGCCAAGGTAGTAGCCAACAGTTCTACAGCATCCTCGGTACAGCGCCCTTTTCTAAAACCAAACTGTTTATTTGATAGTAGTTTGTGCTTGTCCAAGAAATCTACTACACGTTTGTTGACTAGTTTTTCTAGAACTTTCGACAATACCGGCAGGAGAGAGATAGGGCGATAGTTTTCGATGGTATCCTTTGGTCCACTCTTATGAATTGGACTGACAACCGCTACCTTCCAGGCTTCTGGGAATTCACCACGTTCCAGACTTAAATTATAGATGTGCGTCAGTGGTACCAAGATAGCTGGTTTTATATATTTGAGCAAAGTTGGCGTAAACGAGTCTAATCCTGGCGCGCTGTCCTGGTTCAGATCTGTGATTAGTCGGTTTACTTCGTGAAGGTCGGTTGGATAAAGAAAGAGAGAGTCTGCTAACTGTGTGTCCGATGCCAGTTTGTTGCACAGAGAATCTTCAGTGTCACCAATTTTATTCATTATGTTAGCAGCTAGATTTTTCCCTGCTGCTGCAAAAAAACTGTTACAGGCGTTGACTACATGTTGCGGGCTTTTGTGACTACTAAGAAGCATATGGGAGTCATTTTTTGCTCTCGGTATGTCGCAGACATCTTGTATGGACTTCCAAAGCCTCTTCGGATCCTTATGACTGTTAGTAATCAGGTTATTGTCATAATTTTGTTTTAGCTTGCTGATTATGTTGTTACAGAAGTTCCGATATCTTGTGTACGTTAGTTTTAAGGAGTCGTTATTTGGGTCTTGCTTAACTTGGAGATGAAGGTTATCCCGGTGACGCATGCACCGTATGAGACCAGGCGTGATCCATGGTTTCAGGTTGTGCTTCCTACGACTGGTTCTCACTTTGTTTGTGTGTTTGTCTACTAGGTTAGTTATTATGTTCGTAAAAGAATTTGTTGCAGCATTGACCTCTTCAATTTTCAGTATATCTTCCCAGTCTTTATTTTTTAAATCCTCTAATATGGCAACATAGTTTGTTCTTGTTTTTATCTTATTTTGAATCCTGATATTTGATGCTGGGTTGTTTATATTTAACCCTACCAGCGTTAGATCATGATCCGTGACAGCACTATTGCAGATAAAACCTGCTGAGTTACTAAATGATTTTAAAAATATGTGATCCAGACACGTGTGTATTCGAGTAGGCTGCGTGATGGCTGGCAGGAAACCGTGTTCATTCATGATGCACTGGTAAATATCACTAGGGCTGTCTGGATCGTCATTCAGCAAATCTATGTTTATATCTCCGGCAATTATAGGATTTCTGCAATTCTTAGTTTTTTCTAAAAGATCATCCAACGAAGTCAAAAAAATTTTAGGATTCTCAAAGCTCGGAGGCCTATATATACCAAACACGTCCACTTGATTAGCAACATTCACTATGATACAGTTTGCGTCATCGATTTCGGGCTCATATGCGTTTGTGGACCAGCTGTCTTTGACATATATTGCAACACCACTGCACTTGTTAATAACCTTGGTAGTATGGAAGGCGTTGTATCCTGGGACTGTTGGAATAAAAGGACTGTTGGTATTGAACCAACATTCGGAGAAAACCAATATATCAAAATCGGTATCGAGACGTTTTAATGCAGTATATAGTTGTCCTGTGAGAGCTTTGTTCCCTAGGCTCCTTATGTTGCACGAGAGTACTTTAAAGTTAAAATTGGTTAATGCTGACTTACTTACTTCAAGCGAACTTATAGAGCGACACTGTATGCTCAGAGTTTCGTCAATGTCATTATATATATCCAACTTATCCATAATCAGTGTGCAGATGAAGGCAAAGAATGACTGGTTTATGTGAGAGAATTTTGGTCGCTCTATAAGGTGCGTGGTACACTTGTTTTGACTTGGTATAGTCGGCATTTATCATATATTAATGAAACATAAGTTTTACTCTATTTCTAAACTAGGCAATTCACACAAAACTTTTCTTTGTTAATTTCACTTTTACACTTTTATAATCATAGCAATTGGAGCCTTGTTATTTAGGAATTAGAGTTTCTAATGGCTTGTATTGTATGTTGTGGGAAAATACTAAAAGCCAGTGAATGTGCTGGGCAAGGTCGCAGATTATCTTACAAGATAAATCCACTTTTGGGACCAGATTAGTTATTTGTTTATTGTAAAGCGAACTCTGTTAGCGTCCATTGTTATTCATTACACACATATTTTACAAAGCAGTTATTCTACTTGCAGCTATATGCACGATATCGCACGATATCGTACATATCTATAGGTTGTGCAGAGAGATAAATAACATTTTGTTCATAATTATGTAGCAAGATTCTTGCGCCTTTTAACTTAAAAAAGCTTTACTGTTTTATCGCAACCGCCTTTATTTAGTTTCGATTCAGCCCCAGTATTTTTCCTCTCAACGCCAATTACCCAGTTACCTCAACTTAGTTAATTCCCCTCAGAACGAGTGAAATAACCTGCATTTACTGAGTGAAGTGAACTAGGCCTCAGCACTCGGCACTTCTAAATGCGTACAGACTCTCCGTCAATACCAATCACTCTGTTTGTGAACACTTCATTTAAGTACGTGTTCTTGTTGTTTGTGGTTATTATGGATGCTTTTTCAATAATTATTTATGACAACTGATACTTACCGAACAAGACTGGGCGAGTCGAACGATATAGTTCACACGTTTTATTTATAAATTGGTTTTAAACTGTAACTAAAAAGTATCGGCATGGTGTGAACTGTAATTACCTACAATTTATGACGATACTTACTGTATTTAAATATAGTTCCCAAATTGCGGTTAAGATTTTTCCCCGCGTCAATGTGTAAAAATTAAGTTTACCAGCATTTCACCAGTCAAGTCAGTATTTCACGAGGAAGCAAACATTCTATCCGTTACCTGTAAATTACCAAAAGACAAAAGTAAAAACATTGGTTTAGAGACATGTATTTCACTCCCATACTCTCGTAGTACATCTACACATAGAATGAAACTATCACGGAAAAAAGAGACAGCTATGATAGTATCTAAGTACTTGCAGGTACATACGTAAGTAGATAATGTTCCTTCGTGTAACTTGACTCAAATAAGGTTTAGCTGATAACATTTCATAAAATGTTCAAGATAGAGTATAAGTTATAAGTTATTATTATAAGTTATAACCGTATATATATATATATACGGTTGTAACTCGAACTGTACCTAAGTACATAGACCACATAGCAGCAGGTATGTGGCAGGCAGGCAGGCAGGCAGGTAGGTGCGCGGCGTCGCAGGCTGCGAGCAAGTGTATCAAGGAGGTTTGGTCGAGAGAAGGCAGGCCGACAGCCGCCGAGGTATATACCTATCTGTGATATAGACAGGCATTCATAGCTCACTTCTATTCATTCTAGAAACATGGTGACGTTATAGATAAATTAGGTTTCTCGATCACATCAATAATATCTATGCTTTACAAATCCTTTAAAATTGTTAACTAACTATTGTTACAGACCGTCAACTAAATTACACCAGTTGCTATTTGTTACGGCTCCAGTTTTAAAAATGTACGTGTAATGACATAGCTGTTATTATAGCAGTTGATCTAGAATCCCACATTAAATTATCTACATTTTAAAAATACCTGCAAAACCTGTTCAGAATGTGTGGCATACATCTCATAGAGCACATAAACCTACCTACGCCTACCAACACGAATATGTTTATACGTTACTAATATTTATCTATGTACGTATATATTTTGTTGACCGAATATTAATTTTATTAGTTAACCTTTAGTGTAGCGAAGGTTTGCAAATGTAAGAAATGCAACATCAGGGTTTAAGTCTAATCAGGTGAATCGTAAGCCCACAACGAAATTGGAAAGATAATTAAAATTAACAACAACCAACATAATTATGTCCATATATCCCATAAATGATCCTGGCAGTCTGAAGGTCGGTATTTCCTACAAAGCACCAGTTCAACTTGTAAATCACTTGTCTAGCTTTTGCAATAATCGTTTAAGGCCGCCTGCATGCCTGAATTCACAAGAAAAAACATGAAATGATATTAATCTAACGTGATGGATTAAAAAACAGACTTCTTAGTACCAGACAAAGAAGTACTTACTGTAAAAACATAGCTATACCAAAACAGGTATATGATACGTTTTAGTAAGGCTTTAAATATCTGTTATATTTTTTCCTGTTCAATACAATAGGTGTGAAACACTATCTACTTACTTATGTACATGCATTGTTTCCAATACAAAGAAAATAATTAGTTTCGCATATGATAATACCTAACATATATTTCGAGGTAATACTCGTTGTAATTACGATACTATTTTAGCCAAGCTAATGGTATTTTTCTTTGTTCTAATGGAAACCAGTTATTATGCGCGAATGGTATCATTAAGCTCATTTATTCGTTATATAATACATAATCATGTATGTATTTTATATATTTTGTTTTGTTGAACTGCTCATTACAACAGATATGTTAACATTAGCTAAATATGTAACTATTTCACAATTTTTCCGGAAAATTAGTCAAAAAATGTTATTTTTCACTCGTCATCAAATATCATCACTGGGTATTCTACCAAATGCTAGGAGGCTCTGCTTTTGATATAGGTACTATCACAAACAATATTTGACAAAATGATTAGTAAATAGGTAAATCCACTTAAAGCACTCAATGTTTGTGATGTAAATCAGTAATTTAAATAAAAGCTAGTAAAGTAAAGAAGGCCCTCTCAGTGACCTTAACGCCTAGCTTTACATATGTACTGCGTGATATACATTATTCAGCGACTATACGCTGGGTGTCCGCAGATGGACAACTTGAGAAACTATAAGTTTAAAAAACTCGATAGCTAGTATCAAACAGATGTACGTAATTTGATATATTGATAAGATACTTAGTAAATAAGTTCTAATAAAATTACTATTGCTTACTTACGAATTGTTAAAACTGCTTTTTCAAAAAGCAAATAGTACCTGACGATGATTCTTTGTAAAAAATAATAATACCTGAAGTCGACGGCTGCAAAAACGTTACTTATTTATAAGTAGGCGACATTCAATTTCAATTTCTTTATTCAAATTAGTATCGTATACACGAATTACGTTACTTAACATGTAATCATAGAATTTAAATATAATTTTAACAATTGAACAAATTCAAATAACGGTCAACAATCGTGTGTGGTGATGCGGATGCCGGAAGAAGTTGTAGCAGTTTATTGCTACATCTGTTCCTGCCATTCATTTACATTTTTCTAGAATGGATCCCTCTGACATTACCTAATCAAGTGTGTAATCTGTGTGTCAGTGTGTTTAGGAAGCAGGACTCTGGCAGCACATTCCAGTCACGGCTACATTTATATTGTTTACATGTACTAAAATACTAACCCATTGTTAAGATGAATGGATTTAGGCAAACAGGTTCTAATTAAGATTAGACGCGAGTAAAAACATATTTACTTCTTAGAGACATGCAGACTGGTCACGTATTGCATCTAGTTAATGTTTGGTCAATAGGTAGCTATAGCTATATGTGTATCTACCATAGCTTGAGAATAGGCGCCTTCCGTGATACAAAATACCTAATACTCGTTAGGCATATAAAATAATATAATATCTACTATAATAATATTGATTACTAGTCCAATAAAATAAAAGTAAATGACGCATTATCTTTGTTGTTTCCCACACATTATATTATTAGAATATAATTAGCATCGACCCTCCTTACATTGTAGTAGTCACTATTGTACCGCGCACGCGCACTTACAATCGAAGCTCTCCAATGTTGGCCTTTCAGAGGTGAGAAGTCAAATGTGCCTCCATTTCTCTCGACTCACGCCCCCGCCCTTTACAATAGACTAGAACCTTACACTGGATATTGTAACTACAATTAAGGTACAGTTACATCTATACAATACAAGGTGATATAAAATAAACTGTGTAGATGATTTCATATAAAAAACAGCTTTAACTTTTAGCTTCTCTTCTAAAGAAAGAAATGCCAAAAGACATGTTTACTTCAAGTCTTTGATTGTGCCTTACGTAGGACGATTGCCTTCAAATCCCCGCTTCGAAACTTTCTAATTCAAGGAATAACTAACATTCGGTAAGGCAGGGTGTCAGGTTATTTTCAGGCAACTGCCTGTCCATTAACACCTACAAATTGCACTTTGACAAGAAACACCTACCTATTGTCTGTAGCCATGACACCAAGGTGCTGGCTCCGGGCGGCGCTGGCGCAACTCCGTGTGAACGCTTTTTGCGAGCCGGTGACAAACAATATTGGGCATACATTCACATGACACCGACTGGGATTTGATCGAGGCTGTATAAATAAATATACTTCAAATAGTCATTATTATCATCGAAAGCTTCAACAAACTTGAAATAGCCTCAGGGCTCACTACTATCTCGTCTCGTCCTACTCCACGAGTAGATAATATTCCTCATTATCAGGGTCGAGCCTTTTACACAGAATTAATGAATTGGGGAAGTTTGATGGGCAGATAGATCGTGGTGGTTGCCCAGGTCCTTCGATATACTATACTAAACCCAGTAGGTGCATACGATATATTAATCGTGTCCGTTTGTCCTCAGCTGGGTCGCCTGCCACCTGCGTGTGTGATGATCCCTCCGCGCTACGCCACGCTGCCGCTGCCACCTGCACCGCTCTACTATCCAGTGCATGACTCAGTAAGATCATCAGTGCTAGAGGATATTGAACTTCAATAAGTAATATAATCAGCGACTTGGCAAGCTTATCCATATATGTATTACAAATCGAACAACCTACTTGGCTTTCGGCCAGTGAGGTCTGAATTGCGTACATATATCTTGCGTTATATTATCTTTATAGCTTGCTTATGTATATTGCAGCGCATGCGCCGGCGGCGGTCCGGGCGCGC
>OZ026823.1:48336-128930 GCA_964023185.1 Macaria liturata
AGCCTGCCTGATGTTAAGCATTGATGCAGCCTAGGGTGTAACACGCTTACCTAGAAGATACCTATTAACTCTAGATTTGAAGACCCCTGGATTGTAGTTCGTTATTACTACCCCGTTTAACCTGTGTGCTGGTATAATTACAGGGCGTACGCGGAGCAGTTCATCGCAGTGATCGACGAGAGCCGGCAAGCGGCCGAGCTGCACGACTCGCTGGCCAGCACCAACACCGCCAGCGCCAGCGACTCCGCCGAGTCACTCGGGAAGGACGTGTGACTCGCTGCCACTCAACTCACCTACTCATCGATGTATTAACTACACCAACGCAGGGATCAATACAGTCCCAGAATGTACAGAACAATCTTATTGAGTCAATATGACTAACATTGAGCCAATATGACTCGTAACGACTCAATATTCACATATCACAATACACGTGTGTGCAACATACGAGTGACACGTCTGGAAGATCAGCGTAGGAAATATCATAAATTTTAAGGGAATACCTGCCAAAATTACCAAGAAAGGCCTTACTTCGAAGCACTAGCATCAAGGACGAAGACTACTGGTTTCTTTCCGACCCGGCAAGTACATCCCAATGAAGATTATCCTTATTAAATCTGAATTAATCCACGCACTCACACATATATAATAAGCACCAAATTTGTAAGCAGCCAATCAAAACTCTCACCACAAAAAATCTAGAGATTTAACCCTCTTTTTAAAGTAAATAAAATTGAACAACCACCGGGGTTTTCTGAATCGACGAACTGTCAATGCAAGACTTTGACGTTTGTTCAAGCTAAGCTGCCATATTGACATTGAAAGTTAACATTCATTGGCAGCTGTAGCCAATTCGACATTCGATACTGAGTTGCCATAACAAAGTAAAAAAAAATTGTATTAATATAATTTCATTCAGTATTCTTATAGTCTACTATACGCTTGTACATTTAAAATGAGCACCCTCAGCACACCAACAAAACAATTTGGAACTCCGCTGACGACCCTAAGTGGTGCAAAATCTAACCCTGATGTTTTTATGTCACCTGAATTTGGAGACACATACGAGTATATCAATGACAGGAAAAGAAAATGCTTTGGATCACCGCAAAACAACGATACTAGTACCAATGAGGAAATAAACAACAAACTCTATCAGCTAATTCTGGACATGAGAACTGACCAAGAGACTCAATTTGCGTCGATGCAAACCAACATGACACACATTGAGAAACAAAATGATGAGATTCTCACGTCTAACGCGGATATCAAGAAAACGCTCGTTGACGTAGTTAATGAGCAAAAAATACTGAAATCAAGAATTGAGACTCTAGAACAACGAGAAAAGAATGTAGATGATTTGAAGCAACAGGCTGAACTAACCGAGAGAAAAATGATGAAGAGTATGGTTGAAATCCGCAACTTACCTCTGGAAAACAACAACCTTATAATAGATGTAGTAGGTAAAACAATGAAAGCCTTAGATATCGACTTTGAGACCCGTGATATTCGCAACTCATACAGGCTCCCTGCCAAGGGCGACAAGATTAGACCCATCATTGTAGAGTTTACATCAGTACACAAGAAAGATGAGGTTCTGCAAGGTTTAAAGCACTTTAATCAGAAGAAAGAAGAGAAGTTTAACACAGCTACAATCGGACTCTCTGGAGAAAAAAAGACCATCTACATTAACGAATGTTTAACAAAACAGGCAAAACAACTCTATTTTCATGCAAGAGAATACGTAAAAAAAAATAACTGGAAGTATTGTTGGACGACACATGGTAAAGTTTTTATTAGAAAAGAAGAGGGCGCTCCATCAGTTGAAGTGAAAGATGTGGAGCAACTTACAGAAACTGTAGTAAAGAAGCTCACCAAGTCTAAACAATGACTAACCGCTGGGAAAAGTCTTACTAAGATCACATGTAGATTGTATATAACTGTTATTTCATATTACATATATATTATCAACTATTTCCTTGTCTTCAATTTCTTAGAATATTTTCTCTGTATTATACATTGTAAACGCTGCAATGTTACCTTGTCTGTTTTTCTATGGCTGTTACAAACATCACACTTTGAGACACTATATCTTACACACCATACCCCACCCACACAATTCACTACACACACACACCCACCCAACTCGAATGATACACCTCTCATCAGTTTCAATAGAGTTCATAAAAATAAAAATTGGTCGGACACATACACTCCTCACCTTCATAGTCTTGCTCAGTTTTTCAAAACGATTCAACGGGTCGTTTTAGACCCACGAAAATATAACCGATTGTTATATGACACAAGTTAAGGAGTTATTGACTGATATTGACAACGTCAATGTCAGTAAATTATTAAGGCTGAGCAAGCCTGAAGAGTGTAAGGGGTTTTTTCAGAGTGATACAAGCAATCTGTCTGTAATACACATGAACATACGGAGTATAAACTTCAATTTAAACGACTTCTTGGTGCTCTTAGCTCGAATGGATGTTGCATTTGATGTTCTAGTTTTTTCTGAATGCTGGTTAACAGATAGCTATACACCACAACACATAGAAGGCTATAATGTCATACATACCACTAAACACATCAACCAAAATGATGGTGTTGTAGTGTACTACAAAAAGTGCTTAAAGAAAGTCAAGGTTATTGAGGAAAAAATCACAGACGGCAATTGCATACTGATCAAAGTTGGTAAAGAATTATGTATTATCGCACTCTATAGGCCCCCTTGTAACAAAGATGCGAATACATTTCTAGAATCTCTTACCAAAACGCTTACTAGAGTTAAAACATTTAAAAGCATTCTCCTCGTTGGTGATATAAATATTAATATTAATCCTGATAATGATACAGACCCTAACGCAAAATACGCTGACAATTATTTACTCGTCTTGGCAAGTTTTGGGCTACTACCTGCATATACACACCCTACGAGAGAGAAAAGCTGCCTTGATCATTGTATGCTAAAAACTAAACTTCCTACGACAACTATCACCCTACCCAACTCGGTTACTGACCATTCACCTACAGCGGTCCTAATATCCACGAAGAACTCTTACAATAAGAAAGTACTCAATAAAGTAAGACAAATAAATTATGACACTATTTGTGAAACACTACAAAAAGTAGACTGGAAACCAGTTACAGAAGATGCTGATCTAGAAAATTCAACAAATATATTTATGAACTTAATTTCAAAAACAATTGAAAAATACACTACCATAAAGTCTATACCAAGATCCAAACAAACTATCAAACCCTGGATCACGCCAGGACTCATAAAATGTATAAAGAAACGAGACAAAATACATTCACAGAGCAAACGTGAGCCTGACAACAAAGAATTAAAACAAAAATATTTAGACTACAGGAACGTTTGTAACAAAATTTTGAAAAAAATAAAACGTACTTATGAGAGAACTGAGCTATTAAAATATGCAAACGACAGTAAAAGAACGTGGCAAACCATCAAAAAAATCTGCAGCTTTCCAGAGAAATCAAATCCAGTGGAACACCTATTGAATAAAAAATCAACACGAATAGAATCCTTGAACTATGTAAATGACTATTTTGTAAATGTAGGCTCTAGATTGGCAGAAGATACACTCATTTCTCTTAAAGAAACTGAATTAAACCTAGCTGTCAAACACATAAAAAATTCTGAGGTACCTAGCCAATTGTCCTCTTTCGGATTGATACCCACTGATAGTATGGAAATTTTTAATATAGTCAGGAGTCTCAAAGATTCTTCGGCTCCTGGGTGGGATCAGTTAAATGGTAAACTATTAAAAAAGATTTTCCCGTACATTATAGACCCACTAACTACAATCTTCCAAAAAAGTTTGGAGACTGGAATTTTTCCCAAAGTTCTGAAAAAATCCTTGGTATGTCCAATATACAAAGGTGGGGATGAGGACGGTGTTCAAAATTTCAGACCAATCTCGCTGCTGCCAATATTCTCGAAAATTCTGGAAAAGATAATGAGTACAAGACTTAAAAAATACCTAGAAAGCAAATCTTTATTATCTGTCAATCAATTCGGATTCAGGAATGGACGCAGCACCGAAGACGCTGTACTTAAGGTCACGGAAGTCATAAAAGAAAACCTGGATAAGCGAAAAAAGCAGGTAGGAATTTTTCTTGACCTCGCCAAAGCTTTTGACACCGTTTCAATCCCCATTCTACTGGCTAAACTTGAAAAAATAGGGATCAGAGGAATAGCACTTAAATGGTTCCATAGCTATTTGAGTGAAAGGACACAATCAATAAAAGTTGATAATGATATAAGTCGAGAAGAAACTATAAAATTCGGGGTGCCCCAAGGTAGTATACTTGGACCCACTCTTTTCCTTATCTACATTGACCAACTCTGCAATATGGACATACAGAATGGAAGAATTATTACATACGCAGATGATACCGTAGTCCTTTTTGAAAATGACAGCTGGAAAGAACTCGAAAAAACAGTAAGCTCGGGACTCAACAAAATATCCAATTGGTTAAGAGTAAACCTACTATCAATCAACACTTCAAAAACCAAGTACATCACTTTTACAATAAACGCGTCAACTGAACCTAAACAAGAGCTACAAATAAAAATGCACGAATCAACATGTGACTCTAGCGTCCAATGCCAATGTGAACTGATGAAACAAACCGAGGTGATTAGATATCTTGGTGTCATGATCAACAAGAACCTCACCTGGATTGAACATATTAAGTCTTTAGCTGGGAGGGTAAGAAAACTAATTCTCACATTTAAACAATTACGTCACATAATGCCTTTAAAGTGTCTAAGAAAGATTTACTATGCACTAGCACAATCCATTTTAAATTACTGCATTCCGGCATGGGGTTCAGCTGACAAATCACACCTTAAAAAACTAGAAATAGCACAAAGAGCTTTGTTAAAAGTGATAACGTTTAAGAACAGGAGATTTTCGACCGCTCAACTTTACAAAGAATGTACAGTTTTAACAGTTAGACAGCTTTTTATACTTTCAACCGTGACAAGACAACACACACTTATTTCCAATGAAACGCGAAATATCGCTAATAAAAAGAGAAGAAAAGACATTATATCAAAAAACGTGGCTACGCGCACCAAGTTTGGCGGAAGAAGTCTAAAAACCCTTGGACCTTTACTTTATAATAATCTATCCAAGAAAGTTGATATTGTCAATGTAACCAAACATAAATGCAGAATATTAGTTACAAGCTACTTACTAACACTAAACTATATAGAAACAGAGCAGCTTATTGAAGTTGTTAAATAATGTATCACTCTAACCTGAAATATTTAACCAATAGACCATTTTTTTTTTTTTTTTTTTTTTTTTTTTTTGAAATATATTGTACTACGCAATGAATACTGAAACATACATACACACACTCACCCACTACATACAATCACGCACAATTACAATAATTACACATTGTAACACAACAACACACACACAATCTCTAAATTCTAATTAACACAGCCATAAAAATATATAATTATTAATTAAGTATTAAAAAAAAAAAAACTGTATACGTAATATAATTTATAAGATGGTAACATTCTAACAGCTACCAAAAAATAATACTTTGTTTACAAATCTTTTGCTTTCGCTTTATTGTTTTGGAAACCTTTTTGTACACAACTATTTATGTTTTCTACTTAACAATAGGTAACATTTTTAGAATACTATAAGAAGAAATCTTTGATGATCAATTGCTCGAAGGAAGAAATAGATATGTGAGTACCTAGCTGTTGAATTGTGACAATCTCAGTAGTCAAATTAGTTATGTTTTGAGACGAGTGATGTGCAAGTAGTGAAATTTGTATATTGTGCTGTGGTGGTTTTTCCCGAAATCTTGCTTCACAGGACCTTTTCGGTACCTAGTGCAAGTTTTCGGGGTTACCTCACGTACCTGATACTTGACTGCACCTAGCAAACTGTGTTCCCAATACGTGTAGACCCAGTACGTGTTAAACTAAGTACCTATATATTTTTTGTCAATAAAAAATTTGAAATTGAAATTTGAAATTTGAAATTTGAAATTGAAATATTATTTTTCAATGCCGGTAAAATAACTCATTCTCACTTTAGAATTACTTTGTTGCGTCATTTATTGAGTCAATATTAATTAGATTGGGTCAATATGACTCGTGTAAGATAAATATGACTCGTAATGACTCAATATTTCTCATGTTGATTCAATATGACCATTAACTCATTAAGTGTCCTTAGATCAGTCCCGTGACAAAAATGCAAATTAACATTTCCATGAGTTGGAAATTAATATTGCAGGAATTAACCGTGCTGTGGGACTCGTTTCATGTGAAATACTGTACCTACTTGAATAATAGTAGTGCGATAAAGACATTGTTGGTGCAATCACTGGATGATGAATTTTATTAGTTTGAGAAACTGGGTCCATGTTATTTGGATTTTTATTATACGATTAGTCACTAAGATTTTTATACATTTTATAATATATTGACCTAGGTTATAGATTTATACGTATTTTATATTTTTACTACAATATTTTTGATATAAGTTAGGTATCTTACAGAATAGTTTTAGTATTTACTCGAGATTAAAAGCTTGTACTATGTCTAAATACTCGTCTAGTTTAGATACCTAGGTAGATATGAAACCAAACTTAACAATAAGTGAATAAGGTCAGTTATTTAACTTTGTACATTTTACTTCAGTATGTAACAAACTAACTCTTTAGCTTTAAGTTTATGGTAAACTCTACATCAATATTCAGATACGTGTTGTTAAAATTGATATTTATTTAGATTGATGAAATTATTTACTGAGAGTTGTTAGCCATTGCATAGCTGTATGGTAGTTTTTAATTTAAACGTTTGACAAGTTTAATACGACATATGTAAGTCCATTTTAATGTAAGTACTTTCTTTAATTCTGAATTCCTTAATTGTATATGGATGTTATTCCGAAATAATTGATTTCTATTTAAATAATTTACGAATTTACCAATATAGCTGAAGCCATTGAATATTAAAGCTAAGCTTTTTTAGTTTGTCAGAAGTTTTGCGAACTGACCTCGGAACTTCAATATGAAGCTGGCACGCGATGATGATGATTGAATCTTGATGTATTGTATGGAACACTAGCTACTAACAACTAACACAGTTTGTACAACTGTAATATCGTCAAGTATCTGTGTTATATTCTACGCTAAGTTTTGGATAGTTTACAAAATATTTCGTCGCAAATTTAAATGTACCTAAGTGACGAATTTAAGTAAAAATATATTTTTTTTCTATTAACTCTTGTAAATACAAATAATAATTCAAGTCTTATTGTACCTAAATGGTGCCAAATATTCAACAAGATGCAATTGATTTGTATATATTGTTTTAATCGTCTAAGATCGTTAGTCTTTGATTGGTTATTTTGCTTAATTTGGGGAATTCCTCTCTATTTCAAAGTAAATAGGATCACAATTCCCGTGTACTAATTTGTTATTTGTTACATTAGATTATATTTATTTTGGGCACACAATACATGGAAAACAATTATTGTATCTTAACGAAAAAATTAGACATTCTTTTGTCGTTCCTACAGTACTTACCTCGACAAAAATATGTAATTGTCTATCCTATTGCCATTATTGTGTTTGGCCCATTTCACTTAAATCATAATAATAATGGAATAACAAATAACATTTCTAACTATATCTTGTTACCATTACTTTAACTATGTGTAATTAATTAACTGTCCCTAGAAGCTGTATTTACATTCTTTTTATAAATGTTTGGGAACTTTTGCATCCCTTTAGTTTTTGTAAATAGTTTCTTAACTTGTAACTAGCAGTACTCGTATATTCACAATGGAATGTTTAATTTTGCAGTTCATTATTTTAATGTTTAGATGTTCATTTCAACTACGTCAAAATTTTAATACCTACAGATTAATGTACAGTCTTAGCCGTTACATTATAAATATAAAATGAATTTGTTGTTTATTAATTTCGAGCTAGTTTCCACACGAGGGCCGGGTAGAGGGTAGTCGTAAGGTTGTATGTACTTAAATAATTGCTAACAATAAATGTAGTAATTTGTATTTTAGCTGTATAGCAATGTTAGAATAATATTCTATTTATTTAAATCGGCGTTACATGTTTGTAAATTACAAATAAATATTTTTCTATTTAAATTAACTTTTATTTTATACCTACTCTGTATTCTATAAATTAAAGAGTATAGATTTTATAATATTTAATGTAGTAAATACGTTTAAAATACGAACTTAAGTAAATAATAGTCATAATATTGTCTTGAGAAACTGTTTATTTATTTTTTAATTAAAATCACACATTGCAACGTGGTGCCAAACATTACTGTGCTATATTGCTACAGAACTAGAAAGGTGACTAAAATGCACAAAAAATAAATTACGTATTCATAGGTATCAATGTGTACCTACAAACATGGAATTACAAATAAATTAATATTACAAGTAAAGATTTATTTAATTCAATTACAACTAATGAATATAATGAAACAGCACAATGTTAAGGCTTTTACTTAGTAATTTGAAGCCTTTTCTTACAGCCTGCCTGATGTTAAGCATTGCTGCAGCCTAGGGTGTAACACGCTTACGTCACACGTTAGCCTTAGGCTAACTTTAAAATTACATTTTTTTGTCAAATGGAGCGCAGCTCGCACGTACAGTGGTACCAGTTAGAACTCGTTATCTGAGAGTGGTTGTGGGTGCGCGCTCGTCACTCGCAGCTCGCACGTACAGTGGTGCCAGTTAGAACTCGTTATCTGAGAGTGGTTGTGGGTGCGCGCTCGTCACTCGCAGCTCGCACGTACAGTGGTGCCAGTTAGAACTCGTTATCTGAGAGTGGTTGTGGGTGCGCGCTCGTCACTCGCAGCTCGCACGTACAGTGGTGCCAGTTAGAACTCGTTATCTGAGAGTGGTTGTGGGTGCGCGCTCGTCACTCGCAGCTCGCTCTCCGAGGAGCTGCCCAGCGAGTCCTCGCCGCCCACACCGCCCTCCACGCCTTAGAGGAAAAAAATTTTTTACCTTATATTTTTTTTACCATGAGATAGGTGTTAAATCAATCGAAAAGTTATCATGTGTAAATAAAACGCTAATGCATCAATGATCTAAGATGTCTAATCAAACATTTTAACCAGCACACGATTTGTAGAACATCCTACAGAAAAGACAATTTCTACGCCTAGTCTAGTGAACTAATCTCACCCTCGATGAGGTCAGCGAAGTCGTCATCATCAGCAGGCGCGATGGTGCGCGTGGCGGGGCGCGCGCGGGGCCGCGACCAGCGGGAGCCTGTCTCCGTGCCTGGAGGGATATTAGCACAATCAATTACAAAGGTAAGCTGGTTATTTGAAGAAAAGTCCTGACAAATATGGACACTTACTAGAACCTACTTTTTTGTAGTCGTTTGATTTTATTAGTTGAAATTATTTTAAAAGACTGGAGGGTAAAGTTCCAGGGATTGAATGAACCCAGTTATTTTAACGCCCAGAGATATGTTAGTATTAAAAGCGCAGTATTAGGACTCGCTGCCACTAGGTGGAATGAAAACATAATGAAAGTAGTAGGGAACCGGTGGATAACAAAAGTACAAGTCCAGAAGTGGGTAACTGTAGGCTGATGATGATGACAAGACAAGTAATATTTATAAAACGAGTGTGTTACCATAGAGGTGTGTATCGGAGTAGTCCGAGTCGGAGCGCGAGTCCCCCTCGTCGCGGATGTCGTCGAGCGAGTCCCGCGCGCACATCGAGCCGAACGCACGCCGCGCCTCCGCGCCGCCGCCTGCACATACATTATTTTAGAAATTTCTGACTCATAGGTTTTCGCGTCATTTGCCATTTATTCTGTATATAGGTATATTATTGTTTAATTATTGAATTGAATTATTATCAATTTTTATTGATCTTTTATTATTTTGAATAAAAACAAATTGTGATGTAATGACATGTAATTCTAACAAATCATTAATAAAAATGTTTGTCTGTTTATCTGTTCTGTTGTATACCTATCTCTCTTTTTTTCATAAGTAATATGTGCAAAGGGCACGGCCCATATTACATACCCATACTACAAAAACATTTTGACACCATAAAATGTACTCCTATCGAAAATATAAATAAAAAAATATCATAACAATGTACCTACCTGCAGTTTTGATCCGCAGGCGCGTCTTGGGGCGGGTGGCGGGGCGCGGCGCGTGCTTCACCTCGCTCAGGTCTTTGCCGTCGTCGCTGGACGAGGACTCCTCTGCAAACACACATGCGTAAGGAAAAAAAAGTTTAAAAAAGCAAACCCTTTTCCATTTTTTAAAGACAGTTAAAAATAATCAAATGTCAGTCATCATAATCATTTGAGTAGGTAACGTGCATTTGGAACTATGTATTACTTGGAAGTTTGTTTAAAATGCTCTGTAACTCGTAAATATAGACGAATTGGTCAGTTAACTTTATAGTATAGTACCCACTGACCAGTCTCGCTGAGTTTCCCGAGCACGTCCTCTGCCTCGTACTTGTGTATGAGCTGCATGATCGCTGCCTGCTGCTCCTCCGCCTCCTGCAAACATAAACATAGCAAATTATCATCTAATGTCTTCTACTAAACTTAGATAACACTTCCCAATGACATGAGGTCTCTTACGTATACAGTGAACAACACGAAGCCCAAAATGGGTCCCTGAGGCACACCTCACTAAGGTATCTTTGTTGTATTATATTCTGTAAATGATGTGGTGTGTAGAGAGTGCACATGTATGTACCTCTGCCTGCGCGCTCTCCAGCAGGCTGAGCTGGTGTTTGAGCGCCTCCACGCAGCGGTAGCGCACCACGTAGCGCTCCCACAGCAGCGCCACCTCGCTCTCCAGCGCCGACACCTCGCCCGCGTACGCCGGCCTGCACCACAACACTAACTGTCAGCTCGGTGAGAGCAGGAAGCAGACACGACGCATTCAATAGATATCTAATCATTTCATTATGAAAACTAACCTCAAAAGACTCACCATCTGTTCCCAACGCATGAACAAAGACCTATATAACTACAACAATAATAGTTATTGGACATGGCCTCACTTGATCTTCTGTACGGTATGCAGTCGCTTCTCAGCGCGCTGCAACTCCGCGCGGCGCCGCTCCAGCTTGGCGTCGAGCGCCGCCTCGCTGGCCGCCACGTTGTCGATGCGGTCGCGCGCGCCCGACACGCGGGCAGACACCGCCTCCAGCGCGCGCCGCACGCATGCCTCCAGGGCCGACATGTCCAGCGGCCGGGACAGGGCTGCCTCGCGGATACCCTGACAACAACAGTTGCAGTGAGTGCTGGGTCTTATCTGGGTTTTTGGTAAGATAATGATTTGCATGTAATAAAATGCCACACCAATGAAGAATTTAGTGGTAAAATAGCTCAAATATTTTGAATGTGGAAGCTTGAACTACCAATCCATTTTTTTCGAAAAAAATAACCGTTGGCTATCACTGTTTCCTGAGCTACTGAGCATCAAAACAAAACACAAATACATACTGACCTTATTTTCAATTTCCTTAGCCAGCAGGTCATAGAGGAAGGCGCCCTGAGCCGTGATCTCGGTAGATAGCGAGCGCGCTTGTTTTATTTCGCCTAACTGAAATAGACAGAAACAAATTTGGTCAAATCTTGTTGTGATAGGAGAAGAGAACAAACTTATGTCAGTGACACATACAAGCCAGCCATATTCAAAATTAAAAAAATTAAAATTCCTTTATTGATCCATTCAAGGTGTGCGTACATTTGTAGGTATTTACATTTGTATTGCTGCAATTTGTGTAGTACGCTGAGGGTTTTCTGCACATCATACTATGACTGTTTAACATATATAGGTATTATGACTGTTTTGCGAGCTTAAATGTTACTTAAACGAAAATGGGCAAAAAAAATTCCCTATAGGTACACCACTAGTGACACCAGTTTTATTGTCGCATTGAGTTGCCACTTTAAATGTAGAGCATGTAATGTTACCCTGGCGCTGACGTCGTAGCTGTGTGGTGCGTCGTCCCCCGCGTCCGGCGGCGGCGCGGCGAGCGCGGCGCGCAGGAAGGAGGCCGCCTTCAGCATCTCGCGCACCGCCCACCCATCCGCGCCGTACAGCCGCTTGCCGTTCAACTTCAGGTTGGCGCGGGAGTGCTGCCGGGAAATTCAAGACGGTTTACTACAGTTTACCCACACATCGCATTTGAGGTTTTATATGCAAACTGTGGTATTGGCATTAAAATGTGAAGTATTAGGTATGTGTGGAGAAAAGTCTTCACTAAGAACCAAGGTGAGGTTACTTGAGTTTTGAAAAGTCTCGATATATTGAATGTCCTGGGATCAATTTCACCCAAGGTCAAAGAAATTCTGAGGACTTGAAGATAACTTGCGACTTGGAAAGTCACGGTTCCCAAGCCCTACATAGTGGCACTCACAAACAGTGCGATGGCGTCGCTGACGAAGGGCGCGCGCGCGTGGCCGGCCAGCTCCCAGTCGCAGTCCACGCGGCGCGCCAGCCAGCGCACGCACGCCTCCATCAACTCCCAGTTCGGCACGCGGAAGCTCTCCAGCGAGATCGGCTCCGGGAAGCCCAGCACGCGCATCGCCTCGCTGAAATCTGAAACATAGTCAAATGAGAAATCGGTTTACAATGCGTCGGATTTTCATGCCAATGCCAACCTCAATGAAAAACCATATTTCTCTGCGAAACAACAATGATAATAGGTACTTACTGCGTAAATCTCTGTAGGACATGGTTCTTGCTTATTTTTACACGAAACAAGCCACAGAAATCGGATGATTAAAAATACTGTGATATGATAAAAAAAAATGTTTGCGCGGCGTCAAACGCGTTGTCAAGCGCGTTGCTATGACAACAAACATGTCTGCAGTAAAAGGTGAGGTTTTAATGTTTTATAAATACAGAAAAGAGGTTACACACATACTATCATCTAACATCTTTACAGAAACCTGTGCTACAGCAGTTATAATATGATTAGTAACAATTTATACAAAAATGAAATTACATAGCTTTTATCACGCAACAAACTTTATTTTATCGATTAACGACTACAGCTACAATTCCTAGAATAAAACATCGCTAAATTGGGCAGAATATTAGCAACTCCCTCAGGAAACAAATACCTATCATAATTATGAACTCACTTGTATTGATAGTTTTGCTACATATTAGATTTTATGATAACTCCTACAATATACCTACATATTTTTTGATTATAATCTACATTGCTTTCATAAACCATCAGGCGTTATCAGCCAGATAAGTAAGCAGTTACCTGAGAGTTATTTCTAAGTTTTCTTACGCTTTTCATTAATCCATTGGGGAACTTAACTATTTGTCAGAAATATTTAACACTTTCCTTTAACATCAAATCACATAATTAATAGAAATTTCATATAATTGATTAATAAAATCAATATGTTTTGCTAGTTAACTTATTTCAATTCTATCAATATAATTACAGGTATGTTCTTATTACTCCTAGAAACAATCCTACCATAAAAAACCAAAAACACAGATACAACAACTAGCAATACATTTATTGAACTTATCTATCAAAACAAGTAGTTGTGTGACGTCACAGACAGTTCTAGACTGACACATACATTCTTGGATCATTGAACATGTTTATGGAAATGTACATTTTTCTCAGACAGTTTCGGAGCATTGTATTTACGAGATAACCTTGTCTTTAAAAGTTGTAGTTTTACGGCTCATTGAACTCCGTCCAGACAAAAACACATTTACCTACCAACAAATGTGTCATCATATTTGTTATACATTTACAGTTTTGCTAAATTTGAAGCTAGGTTTTTACACCTTTTCTATACAATACAACTGATCAAAAGAAGCTTGAGTAGGTATGCAAAATTGTGTAATATAACAACTATTGCACTGAGGACAGTAAGGCTCCTAAATATGTTCTGTGATATGTACTGCTAACGATCCTCAAATAGTCATAAGTAAGTCTAGTTTCTATCACTATGTCTGTAGGTGAGGAGTGCTATCACTATCAAAGTGCCCAATTTAGCGATGGAAGAATCATAAGTCGAGCACAGGGGCCTGCTTCTGAGCGCGCTTCAAGGACTCCTCGCGCTTCAGGGACACACGCAGGTGGGACGCTTTCAGCTGTCTGTAACATACACAATGATTTATTATTTTTACCAATATAAAAATGAAATACTTTTGTAATATTTTAGACGTGTTTAAAATCTTTTCACTGACATAAATATGTTTTGTAAGGCAATACAATAGAATTACAAGCTGTTAACTTTTAGTTCATAAGTTGAGTATTTCTATTGATGAATAAATTATTATCTTATCTTATTTACTTTGGCTTGGTATTTGACTACTGGGCCAACTAAATGGTGGAAGTGAAGGAATATCACGCTTTATCATTTTTTTTTTGCTGATCAAGTCATACAATCAATAGAAACACAATGTGATTAATACTTATTTTATGAATAAGTGTTGCTAGAAAGACAATACTTACCAAAAACAAAAAGTGTCAAGTGTTCACTTGTTTTTCTTTTATTTCCATTTAAACTATCTAACCAATAATTATTTATTATTTGGTACAACAGTAATGTTTCAAACAGTTATTTTTTTCTTAAACCATGGTAACACAATCATACCTCTGTCTAATCCTCTCGACAGTCTCCGGCGAGGCCTCCTTCTTGGGCACAGCAGCAGCTCGCAGCAAGTCTCGCAGCTTCTTCATGCAGTCAGCCAGGTTGAGTTGCTGCGAGCGAGTGGCGTCCGAGCGGATGATCAGGTAGCCTTCGCGGGTGAACTTGCTGCTATGCTGGAAGGTATGCCATGTGAGTTTTAGAAACACCCTAAAAATGAGACAGGTATATCTCCAAAAGGTTTCAAGCCTCAATCAATAATAATAACAACAACAATATCAAGCAATGTAACAATACTCACCTTTTCTAGTACTTTCTGTCTGACATCAGGATGCAGCCAGTCAGCCTCGCTGGGCTTGAACCTCATGTCCACTTTTGTATGTACCTGGAATTGCAGGACATACATTTAAAGTTAGGTAATTGATGTTCTTTGGAAGATACTGCAGTTCTTCGGAAGGAATACTTCATGTACTTATATATTAGTAGATACTGTAGATAGGTAGATACATAGTACCTTAACTCAGACTGGATGTATGGAAAATGTCTGGTTGAGTTAATTTTTTTTTTGTAATTGGTACATCTTGTAGAATTTATAAATGTAGTAGGTATTAGACAACAAGAAGAAGACAATTCACCTGACCCTAAAAATCATGAACCCACAGCCCAACTCAAAAGTGTACTGAAAAGTGGTGGTCATGTTCCTCAGACATGAGGGATACAATACAAGAAGGAGGGGAATCTTTAGCATGTATTTTGATACTGTGTAATACCAAGACAACATACCTTGTTAACATTTTGTCCGCCGGGTCCAGAGCTGGCACTGTATGTGATGTCTAATTTTTCTAGGGGGATGAATCCATTGAACTTCTCGTTGGGATCTGTGCTCTGAAACAAAAGCAACATTGTTCATGAATAGGATAACAGAATTCCTTTATAAGTTGGTATAGAAAAATACTCACTCTATAACATTGTCAATATACAAAACTTTTAACTCACACAGAAAATAAAAAAAATGGATTTGATTGTTTTAAAACAGAACATTTTGTCCGTAAGAAAATAGAAAATCAGGTGTAGTATGTAGGGACTTGGTCAATGCTGTCATACAATACCTATCAAAGAAGAAAACTTACAAATGCTGGTGTGGTGAGCTTCAATGAGCTGTTTGGATAAAGGGTCTCCAGGGAAATGGAACTTTTATAAGCCAAAGGCCTCTTCAGAAGAGTGGTGTAGGAGGCAGACTGGACCACTCTCTGCAAGCACCGCAGTCTTAGCGCCAGGGACGCCATAATTTCCATATTAACTTGTAACTTTGTACGAAAGCAGATGAACTTAATTCATAATGATTATCCAAGAATCAAGAAAATCCCGTATTATTTTCTTTGTATAATAAATATTTTTAGTTAGTTTCCTATTTTCTAACCTCAATTTTTTTTATTGACTGACAAATATTCCGTGATGACAGTGACATTGACAGCTAGTCATATTTGTAATTAGTTAGCCTTAAACGAAACAATTATTCAGCCCTAACGGTAAGCATCAACTATATTCATGTTATCCATCCCTACGTACATTTTTAAATATTTTAAACCCCACAGAATAATATTTGAAGAAGATTGTCGCAGTTAAGATAAGAGGAATCAACACCAACAGATAGATAAGGTTGCTGATGATGATGATTATGAACTAATAAATATGATAATTTAGAATTCTATGTTGCGACAAATTAACGTAGGTATAAAGTTTTTTATTGTTTACTTATCTAATTATTATTCATATATGTATGTTTCTCTTGCATGTAGAAAGTATGAAATAAAATAGCGCCACGAATCTGTAAAATCTTTTAAATTATGCGCTCTTATTAGTAATTTTAATTCAGTTACCTACCAACAAAATTGCTAGTTTAAATTGACGTCCAGAAAAACTGGGCACATAAAATACCTACGCGCGCATGTTCACGGTCTGAATAATTTAATTAGGTTGTCGTTCTGCTCCGTGGCGCCCTCTCACGTACCATGCTGACTTGAGATGGATCACTTCAAGAGATTAGAAGATAATTTTATTGTATAGAACATCTATTCATTGAAACTATAGAAGATCCTCGAGCAATTCGAAACTCCTTAAATAATACAATGAAAAGCCACGTGAGTAGTTTACTAAGACTACATGAGTAAAAAGTGTACCTACTCACATCCATTATTATGTTTATGGCTTATGATTGTACCTACCTAGGAAATCATTTTTTATTCTATCATTTTATTCTGTTGTGGGTAAAGAGTACCTAACATAATTATATCCACGAATAACTCCAGGTTATTGTAGTAGTTAGTACCTATCATGATATACAGCCTCATTTGCATAACCGCTAAATCCAAAATGGCGTCTGCTAGATGAAAATTAATTCTCGTTGTTTCACTCGGTGGCGATATGCGGTGGATTGTTACTAGCAATTATCTCTGGCTAATTGAGCGAGCAGTGGAAAACGCCTCTAAATACTTGTGCAACTGATAAACATAACTACATATTTCAATTTTAGATTGTTGCTCGCTGTGCACGCTATAGTGGATTACCTGGGATGATGGGTGACAGCTTCATCAACAGTTTTATCAGAGAGAAGCTCTCTAAATCTGCTTATCCAAGAATGTGCCACTATGATTCAAGGGATGTACCTACCTACCTATAATATCTTATACTTAGTTGTAAATTCAACAATTAATCGACTGTGGAAGAAACCTAGACAAACGAAAATGTAATGTAAGTAATGTAATTTTACTAGTTTCACTCGTCAGAAGAAGGACAAAACTGAACGAGTATGACAAGTTTGCCCTGTTATTTTCTACGCTTTTCTTCTTACTCTTATGATCTAATATGCTTCACCACCACCACCACCACCACCTGGCACCACCACAAAGGGCTAGTAAGTACCCAAAGCATTAGGTACATTATTTTGTATCTAGTACTTAGCTATTACATTAGTCAGCATTTGAAACTCATGTGGTGAATGGATAAATACGCGAACGCAAGTAAACTTCCGTAAATAAGACGGCTCAAAGCAAGGACTAGGATACAAAGAACACGTCATTAATCAAAGAGCACTTGCCTAATTAGCACGTATAGTGCTGCTGAAGCCACAGAATAACTAACAGTACAAGCTACTGAAAGTACGCTCGCAATGAGATGAGGCGCTGCTTTCATCAATTATGTTAATGCGCGTCTGCAGCGCACGCGCACGCGACGCGTCCGAATTCCGTTCCGTGCGCGCTCGGGCCTGACGTCGTAAATCCCGCCTCTATTCAGCTGCCGCAGGGATGAGATGACCACCTACTGTAGGAGGATCCGATATAATAATACCTCTTATATATGATTGGTGACATTGAGCACCTGAAAAATGAAATGATAAGTTATTAGTCTAAACTTTCTCTCTTCCTCCAGATTTTGATCTGTATAGTTTGTACTGTTAACAAATGATGCCAGCTAAAATTTGTATCTGCCTACTTATTTAGATACCTAGTTCTATGAATATGAATTAAAGATGGGTCGATTGTCAAATTACATTGTGATTACACTGTAGATAGCGGCATTTGCGAATTTTAGATCGATTTCTGTTGTTTTAAATTACTATTCCAAATACTTTCCTTTTCAGTATTTTTATATATTTACATGCATTTTCTGTAATGAGCCATTTCCACGCTGATCTCTCGATGCATGTGTCACTTCTAATCCCATTGCCATGAGTATGTGCTGTGCGCGGGCGCCAGCTCGCCAGCGCGCATGATACTCTACAGCGTGCGTAGAGCGCACGATGCGCGCCACGCTCCAATACGCGCATAATTAGGTAATTACACCTGAAATACTGCCCGGAGAAAATATTCGGTGAAAACGCTGTAAATTGTCCTCTTTATGTGACTCACAATTATCATCTCTAATTGGATGCATGTTTATGCTATTATGTAGCTTAAATCAGAGGTAAAGTTTAGAAAATATGAAATGTAAATTAGCAGCTTAGACGTTTACAACTTCACCGATCACAAAATGCGATTATAAAAATGTTTTATGGACACGTTACTCCGGGGAAAGCGCATTTGACGAAGCCTCTTTACAGCTGATAGTAAAACTTATTTTAACTATAAATACATATTTAAATTAATTAATTGCCCTCTAAAATATGTTATTACCAAAAATTTTAAATTTGTCATAAATAATCAATATACTTATGTAATGAATATAATTATAAAAATATTGACGATGTTAATCTTGAAATGTGCTTCCCCTCTTAGTGAATGTAACATGACTTGATTTCAAATAAATTATTTCATTTCATTTCATTTCATTTCATTTCATTTCATTTCATAATTACCTAAAATCTGCCTAATTAATCTCTTTGCAAGCCGAAATCGTCTGCAGCCGGGCTTCACGCTCTTGTTCACCTGTAAGACAAGCACCAGCCTGTCTGGACCTCCAGCCTGATACACTACATGTTCCAGCCGCCTGAGGAGCCCCAGGTCAGGTGTGGCTGGTGGCTTGCTTTCCGAGAACGTACGCAGATTTAACGGGCGGGCGCGGTAATTGGCACTAGATCTAGACTACGACTGCGAGCAGTTAGAATGCTTTATTTGAATAAATCTAATAAATATCTAAGTGTAGCAGAAAAATGTATTCGACCATTAAAACGGCGCTTTTAATTTGTAATAAAAAATACCTACACTACTTATATAAAAATGTGCGCTTCAATTAAATTTTGAACAGTTCCCAATAGTAAAATTTACTCACATACTTTTTGATGGTAGCCACAACCACAAAATGGTGTTTTGGTCAACAATGGCCGATCATTTCCGAAGTTCCCAGACAAGCGTGAGAACTTCCTTTTAACACTTCTTAATTGGATTTAATTTATACTTGTAGTAACCACGATTATCGTTGTTTATCAAAATGTACCTATGAATGAAAGAAGAAAATTACACTTATACCTATTGATTGGAGATGGTGGAACTGATGAAATGTGATGGAAATTAGTTCGCAACAGGCATATTACTTGCAGTGAGATCTGCACATAATATATCTTGTTTGGAGGCTAAACGAGTAGGTATTGCTTTATCAATATGCCTATACTGTAGCCCGTATCTCAGTCTGTGGACCGAATTTTGTCTTCGATGCTCATACAGTTTAGTTACGTTTGATAGGTGGGTACCAACTAAGTAGGGAGGATCAGTCAACTAGAGGACGATATTTCAATCAATTTATCTATGAAGTAGGTACCTATCTAGTATGTTCGTGGCACAAAGGTTCTGTAGCATCATAGATCAGCAGCGGAGCGTGTCGTATTGATAGAGACGCCGTTGAAGCGAGACTGACATCCAATCAGACACAAAAACTGACGATAGCGTCGATCTCATATCTATGTGTACTTATCTACTTATCTGTTTCCTAGAGGTTCTCTTTAGAAACTTGAGGTAATGTGGACCTTGATGCTCCTATGCCCAAAATGGATAAATTTCTGTCGTTTTTATAAAAGATAAAGATAAAGAATCTTTATTGATAATGTAAAGTTGTAACATACATAGGTATAAGTACTAATATCACAGAATATGCTACACAAATTACAATATCTCGTCAAATTGAATTTATAACATTTAGTTTTTATAAAATTTTTGAAAGTTTCATTTATGTCTAGTTTTATTAATAAAATAATGAAAATTTTTGTTATTAAAATCATGTTAAACATAATAATAGGTATGTAATAACAATTACTATTTATAAATTGAACTTTACCTACTAATAAGTACCAAGTATCAATTACATTGTAGTATTTAGTTTTCCGGTTGAAACAACGCCAATATTTGCTGGACCTAGCAAAACAATCTGTGAAATATCTAGAACAAACTAAGGGCCTACTTTGCCAGGATTGGTTGGGAAATGCTTTCCATGATCTGCAGACTCAGGTAAGATGCTGGAAACGAGCCAATACTGCCAATTGATGCAGATTATATTATTATATTCGCTCACTGCGCTCGTTCGCTCCAGTACCGTACTTGTAGGATACTAATTAGCAACAAATTACATAATTGTGGGCTTTCTCCGCCATTGTGGCGGGCGTTGTTATCTGTTCATTGTTGACATATTTGCATACCATGCGAACCTACTGCACGACTTCTTAGGGTACGTTTAAATGATGAGAGGTGGCGGGAGCGGTTGTTGTCTCATAGCTTTACATGAAAGCTCTGTAAAGAAATGGCACATTTGCTTGAAATTAATTCCTTTAGGTACTTAGCTTTTAAGTACCGATAAAAACACATAGGGTCATGATATCTATCAAGTGGAATGATCTACGGTAATCCTATGACCAATGTGAAATATGCGTGTATAAATGATGAGAAAATTAAACTGCAACGAAGAGCCCTGAGAAAATGAACCTTTAGAGCTAGATCAAATATGTACTTCTTGACACATACATATGTACGCAGTACGTTCTTATACGACACTCGTACAACACTTAACATGATTGGAAGCAGTCTGATGATCCACCCCGTCGACCCCGATGTCCGCCAGCATGTATGCCAGCACCTCTCAGCCTGTCAGCATGTCCGCGTGCTATCGCGCATCTTTCCGGCACTCGCGCACGCGCGGCGCTGGCGTCGTTTATCGCGATGCGCCGTCGCACATTCCCTCGCTAGAAATCGACCAATTAGCTTAAATGCTCAAATGTGGCTAATAAATAGCGGATACGCTCTGCAAGTGACGCGAAATCGCAACTACGACTAAGAAGTTTTAATCTGGCTCATCTAGATAACTGATCTACACATTATCTGGAGAAACTGAGCTTTGTAGTTCGAAGTCATAAACTATTGTACTACTACCGTCTATAGCATATAAGATACTAGGAAACATGTTAAATATACGTCATACGTAAAAATAAGTTGGTACTTCACGACATCACGCAACTTGGCATAGTTTTAAACAGTCAATCAATTTGTACAACATATTTTTGGTATTCCTTATGATATTATATCTTTATATTCCGTATGAAATCCATAGGTAACCATTCCTTCCTCAGATGGTAATGATTAAACACAAGTTTAACATAAGTTGTGCGTAAAATGTAAGTTACAGGCAAGTGCAAGTAAAGTAAACGTGAATGCTAATGCTAGCAGCCAAGCATGGTGGTTGGAATTAACATTGAAGCCTGGCTGTAATTGCCACAAACATGCTTCAAATGGAGCGGAATATTTATACTGTAGCGAGTAGGAGCGAGCTTAGTATTCTACTGGAAGGCAACTACATGGCAAGGAAACGATCAAGATCTTGTATTTAATCAGATCTAGATTGAATCTTTGCTTAGATAATTAATTAGGTTTGATAAGAATCTGTAAATACCGATATCTTAGCTAATTACGAAAAAAACTAATAATAGTAGGCATGCCTTTAATTTTCATACAACGCTAGTAAAACACTAGATGCACCTAGAAATTTGATATTTTGAGCATAATATTCGAGTAAATTCATTACAAAGCAATTTCCTTAAATATTGTGACAGTCCCCAAAAAGGCTTGCTAAAATTAGTATTACTTTTTTCAAGCCAATTTAATAATTAGATAAATGAGAGTAATGTGCCACAGTGTGGTGTCATATCCGTAGAAATTGTCTACTAATCACCAGTAAACCAGCAAGAAATTCCATCCACCAGCGGTGTGATAAATTATGGTGACAAGTGACGATGTACGCACATAAGAGCATGCGGGAATGTACGCATTATACGCATGTGTGGACATACTTGGCACTTATATTAAGCAATATATCTTGTATTTAAGATAAAATAAATCTTGTATAAGAGTAATATAAGATTTTTATAGCTTGTGTCTTGTGGACAAGCAGTTGAGGATACCCATGCTTATGGAGACCAACTTGTTTTGTATCGAAATTATTGATTCATTTATCAATTTATCATTACAGCAATAGTATGGACCGGTCAATGTCAAACTTTTTTACTTAATTTAAAGATACATACGGCCTGCCCGATGATAAGCAGCCACCGTCGTCTACGGACACTAACCTTGCAACAATTAAAAATAAAATTAATATCGATTGATTAAGACCCCCAAAATGAAGTCTAATTGATTGTCATTTACTATTTATTTTTGATTAGTATTGGTTTTGTCTGTGCCTAAATTGGAATGATTAGTTAGTAAATGATAAAGATGTATGTATGCTGGCGTGTACAGTGCACACTGCTGCGGCTGCCGCTGAGCTGCTGGAGCCGGCATTAGAAAGTACGCTCGAATATGTTCACGCTCCGGCGGCGCGGCGAAGTTCGACAGACGAGTCTCGCACAAATACCAAGAAAAACATGAAAATTCGACCACTCAGCATTCCTCACGCTTTTTGTAGAATTTTCGATACCAGTAGAAAATGTACGATGGTTGACATATTTTAGGCAATCAGTTTTAAAAATGATACCATGCACAGCCCTTATAATTAAATTTATAAGCTCAATCTGTAGAAAAAAAATAATGATTGTAATTTATCACAAATAAAAACCCGTTGAGAGCAGTTCTTCTTGGTACGTGTCTATAGCTGTTAAAGCCGTTAATATCTCAATTAAATCTTCTCCAAATCATCAAAATAAAGATGTAAAAAAATTATGAATAAATTATAAGATTTAGCGACGCGCCCGATGATTATCGCGAACAGTTTAAACTTTCACGCGCAAAATCATGTTCAGTACGCGGGCTGTGATTGGCTAGAGAGACGCGCAGGGCGCTGCTATTGGTCGGCCGGGTAACGGGGCTCCCGCGGCTACGTTCACTTGCGTCGTCCCGGCCGGACGACAAGCGCCATCTTCAACCCGTACAGTCCGCCGCGATACTCCGTGGGGATAACGTCGTTGCTCCAGCGATTTGCGTAATTGAATTAACCGGTTAGTACCGAGCCGGCACGCACACTCTGAGATATACTCGCATTATAAATTAGTAAATCAGTGTTAGGTAGAACTGTTGTTTTGTGGAGGAGAGCGTCTGCTTTTCTCGATCGAGAACTGAGTGCATTGTGGTCGATCTCGCGAGCGACGTGTCTGCATTTCTTGCGAGAAGTCCGTGGGGTGTAAAGAGGTGAGTTTTTACTTTTTGTTGGTGTTAGCGGTGCGCGAGCGTGGCTGTTGTTGCCCGGGCCGGGCTGGCAGCCGGCGGCCGGGATCGATGCGAACACCTACACGCAGCGCCCCGGGGTAGCACGCCCTCGCTCCCGACTGCTCCCTGCTCCCTCCCTAGCTATATTTGTACTTGTACATTCGCCGGTCTATGTATGTACCTATTCTGCGTCCCGGGCTCCCGGTGCGCTGAACTTGAATTGCTTATTTTGCTATCTACCTTCGATTATTATTGTTGCTGGATGGAAGCTGGATAATTACTACCCTCATTAAAAGTTCGTAAAGGAATCGATATTAGAAGACACTTTTATATCTGTCTTGATATAGGTATTTGCTGTGTCGCAATTTGTTTTCAACCCATTTCATCCCTAACGCTCTCGGCGCGTGAAGTCGTAGGTATCTGACAAACGCACAATTTTATAGGTAATGTGAGAAACTGTCAGCAAAAAATAACGAAAGTCCGCATAAATTATTAATGTTTGTGAAAGTTCACCTAAGCACAATAAGCAGGCTGATTTAAATAATCTGATGAGAATTACCTACCTCTACTATGCATAGAATTATCTACCTATAACACAGCTAGAAGCATTATACGCAGGCATGTCTGTCTTAGTGTGTCTTAGCGGATTCTAATTAGAAAACTGTAAGATTTTGTATAAAAAAAAACAATTAGTGGTCAAGCTGTCAATCCAGTAAAATAAAAACATATTAAACTAAAAAAAAAAACAATAAAAAAACTGATGGGTAAAAATATAAGGTGCTGTGATAGATAATGTTTAGTCAACATAACATAAACGTACTTAATAATATAAAGTGTGTCGCAAGGCAACCCAACACCGGCGTAGTGTTGGACCGCACTCCCTCCGCGCTCACAGCAGGTGTCGGGTTCCTGTCACACGCCATTACACTGCTGGCGGCAATCATAACAACATTACCTAGACAGGTTGGCACGGTACAGCCTAGCTGGTGAGGAAGGGATTCCCAAAAATGAAACATTTTTATAGGAACCAAGGACGTTTAATCGCCTACATGGCTACGCTAATACTAACTTACAAAAACTAAACTTAGTTACAATACTACCTGCGCTCAAAAAGGCAGCATGCACATGTGCGGGTCGGGATCGGACCGCACTGCAGGACACAGGAGCCGTCTCCGGTGTTGATAAAAAAAACATTGGTTATTGCAGATGGCAGGACATAACTCCTCCGTCCATAAGAATGAAATTTTACGATGATGAGTAAATCAGAGGAAAATTACATTAACATTTTTTAAATATCCATTAAATAGATATCTGTATTATAATGTGTTCCGTTTCAACAATTATAACCAAAAATCAGTTTCACATATTTGAATAGCAAAATGGGTTTTTTACAATTTAACAGAATAATACAAATAATAGTTACACAGTACCTACTAAAAGATCATGAATCAAAATATTACACATGTTTATAAACTATTATTTTTTGCTTAATAGCTTTAGAAACAATAAACATCATTTAAATCCGTCTACGCAACATTTACAAAGAAAAACAGTAATACAAATTCTATGGATAAGTCCAAATTATGAAAGTTTACAGTAAAGTAAAACATTTAAATTAGAAGTTAGTGAATACGCACAGAGTTGTATCAAAATATGAAAAAACCGAACTCAATTAAAATTGACTGTAACGTTGAGACAAAACAATTGATTCAAATTTATTATTAAAATTTATTAATATTATTTAAAATACATATGTATTCATAATTATTATGCTATTCAGTATGGAGTTAGAATAACAAATTACAGAAGGTAATATAAATATTGCAAAAATTGACAGATCACAAATATGGATAAATACGATTAAATTCGTTCTATTATACAAGCAATAAATGTAGTTAATTAACATTAAATTTGATTGACTTTACATTTCCTTTTTACGCTTTTGGTTCATTTTTTATTTTATGTTGTCGTTACATTATGACACATAAGTACACATTATGGGGCAACAAATCAAAAGACAATGCTTCAGCAAACTTACTAAAATTACAATTACATAATTATAAGTCACTTGTCAGAAACTACATTTCAACATTTTATGGGGCAATTTTATAGAACAAATTAGTTTTTTTTTTACATAGATATGCAAATAAACACATAGGCAATGCAATTACGAAGAAAATTAAAAAATTAGACAAAATTTAAAATTTAAATTTTAGAAGATAAACACAAATATCTGTTATATTGTCCATTGTCTGTTCCGCATTTTTTTCACTATTATGTAACGTTGTTTAATCACTCCAGTAACGTTATCACAAATACGTTTTTAAAGTACGGCACTGATTGGGATTTCACTGTTGTAGATTAAATATTTCACTAGTTTTAATTTAACGGCTTGCACAAACACTTTTATATTCACCGTGTTTCTTGGATTCGCGCACAGAAGGTGTCGATGTAAGGCAGTTTCAACCGCCACCAGAGCTGGAACTTCGTTGCAGTATCAGGAGACATCATGAAGGCGACAGGCAGAGTTACCTGCATCACTTTTAGGATAGGATTGGATAGGTTTTAGGAACACAAACTGTTTTACGTATGGGACAACCATCTAGTAATTAAAATGATCTCAAACTTGACAGAAATATTGAAATTACTAACTCAAAACAGTAGTATGTAACTAAATTAATACCTAATAACACACAAAATTACATTAATACATATATCGACAAAATTGTGTGTTATCTAATTTTACTTATTTTAACTTCAACTAAGGTAGCTAGATTTTGTAGCCTCATCTAACGCTAGAGCCTAATTCTACTTAACTAAGTCGCTATTGACTCCGCCGATTTTTAGTGCAGTGTGCAGCGACAACTTGTTAGCAAGCGATGCTTGTCTCACTCCCAAGTTCCCTAGTCTAAACTTATCTAAGTCACTATGCATCCCGCCGATTCTTGTGCAGTATGCAGCGACAACTTGTAACACGAGCGATGTTAGTCTCAGTTACAAGCTCCCTAGCCTAAGATCTATCTAAGTCGCTATTGATCCTGCCGATTTATGTGCAGAATGCAGCGACAACTCGTAAGCGAGCGATGCTTGTCCCACTTACAGAGTTCGCGGAATAGGTAGGAGGTCATGGGATTAGTGATGGGTACTACTCACATGCCGTCGCAAACCCTCCATGAGTATAGCTGCCGGCGCCGTCCTCTGCTCCAACCTCGAACCAGTTTCTTCTACAGCTGCACACGCGTCCAGGAGTCGTATTTGTTTGGTTCGCGGATTCAGGTTCCAGGACTTCGTGATATACACCGGCTGATGATGTCACTAAAGAAGTCCGGACTTCCTTAAATCCTACCGGCTGCGCCAGACAGGTTGGCACGGTACAGCCTAGCTGGTGAGGAAGGGATTCCCAAAAATGAAACATTTTTATAGGAACCAAGGACGTTTAATCGCCTACATGGCTACGCTAATACTAACTTACAAAAACTAAACTTAGTTACAATACTACCTGCGCTCAAAAAGGCAGCATGCACATGTGCGGGTCGGGATCGGACCGCACTGCAGGACACAGGAGCCGTCTCCGGTGTTGATAAAAAAAACATTGGTTATTGCAGATGGCAGGACATAACTACCTAGCTTACTTAGTGACTAACACAGGCAGTCGCATTATCACCTATACCTACCTCCCCTCCGTCTTAATACGAGTATGTGTGAGTTGACTTCTCTGTTGGAAATGCGGCTTTTGTGATCAAAAGGGATTCATAGGATTGAATTATTTTATAGCCGTAGCCCTTCCAAAAACGCACCTCACCTACATTGTTGATGATAAGCCTTTGTAAAATTGTAGCTCTTTAATCATTTAGTAAAAGATTCCAATAGTGATTTAAATGAAAAATCAATAGAAAGAGTTATTTGTTCCGAAACATTGTTATAACTAGTTGCTAACAACGCCAGTTCAAAGTAAACTGCAGTTATAGTTCGATAAACCCAGAAACAAAAGCGTGATGAATCATGTTATCTCCAGAGGCCGCTAAAATCAATATAGTTAGTACCAGCATGGTCTACAGTCTAGACTAGACTGTCTGTTTAGTCTCCGCAGGGCGCAGACTGTGCAACGTTGTTTATTATTCTATTAAACTCTGCTCAATTTTGGGGAGTTCTGATTCCATTTATAGCCTGAACTACAATTTCTCCAGTGTAAGATATTGAATAAGGCGTTACTTTGCGGAAATCCATTGTAACTAAAACTGGAGAAATATGTAGTGTTTTTCCGTTTCTCCAGCGTAGGCAAGCAACCGCAGCAAAATCATTAGAGGGTTGTTTTTCTACGATTTTATTATAATTTTTCAAAAAATAGTGATCTTATTTTAGATGTGTTCAGCATCATCACCACATTTCACCTTTCTAGCTAATCTAATGAGAAATACATCGTTTAAGATTCGAATATGTAGTTACAAGAGGATCTCCAATAAAATTATGCATCGCTCCAAACAATGTTGTTGTCGAGATTGTATTTCAAGTTCCAAAGCACAATTTACAGTTTCCTCGTCGTCAGTGAATTGATTTTATCCGTATAAAATATAATACCGCTCGTCGATCGGTCTGTGCTCATTAATTGTGCTTAGAATCGAACAATCATCGTTCCGAGAAATATCGGTGAAAGGCACGTACGGTACTGTTCTTGCCTCAGACGCTGCCGTGATGCTTGGGACCCAGGCCTCTCTGACAACACCTTTAACCCTGAAACGATATCTTTTAGAAATCTACAGTTTTCTCTAGCAAAGACATTATTTTTCAGTATTAGCTCTTTCAAGTCAAGACAACTTCATTGGAATTATATTGGAATGATAGATATTGGAGGCAATTTATTTTCCATTCGTATGCAATAATGACGCTTAGAACAGTGTGATTGCTACAAATAATGACGCTTAGAACAGTGTGATTGCTACAAATACATATCTGACTGCAACGGCAAGAAAACATTCTAAAACTTTCAACTTTCCATCGCGAAACGAGAGCACGATAATATCTGTTTGGAGCAGACCAATCGTGGCTGCGCCGCTCTCTGGAATCTTACATTTTAGTAATTAAACGTCTTAATAATTATTGTCTTACGCGGAAACCGGAACGATGCCGTTGCCGTCGCAGTTAAAAACTTTATAGCGGCATGCTCATCTTATTTGTTACTTTTCCAAACTTTTCAAATAACATTCAGTCGGTTGTTTCTTGTTTAACTTGTAACTTGTTTTTTTATTACATATTTACAAAGTTTCATATCTCAACATAGCTTCTTTAACTTGTGACGTTATCAACAATTTGGAATAAAAGAACTATTATAGCTACTAGTACTATACTAGTATTCCAAAATATCTATGAAATTGGGCCAACTTTGTTCTGATAGACTCAGTCCCATATTTGTGCATCAATCGCAAACTCTCGTGTTTGATTGACGTATCGAAGTACATTATATCATGTGAGATAAGGTATCGAATGTGTCGGTGATCCGTCGCTTTATTAGCGTTTTGGAGATGCTTAGAGGAATGGACTGTTGTCGTTTATTGAATGCTACTGGACTCGATTGATTATGCAATTTTATTTAAATAAACCTTTCTTTAACTGACAAAAGTGAAAAACCAAAAGTAAGGGTTTTAGAGACAAGTTCTCAATCTTAATCACGCTATGCTACTGACAAAAATATGCTACTGCTTTCTTGTAGAGCCTGAGTAAATAATATTCTTACTATAATAATATTTTGAAATTAGAAGCTTTTCAAAATAAGGCTGTAAAAAAATCGTTATCGTTAGCCCTGTTGGAATTTCTAGGCACTAACATAAAGTAGGCAATAATGCTGGATCATATATGGGAACAACATTATGTAGGAGAGGCGTGATTCTGATTGCAGACAGACATCCGTCCATTGTTACATTAGCCAGGCAGCGGCGCACGAATACATATGTATGTGACTCGGTGACTCATGCGATAGCGAGGAACTGACCAACGAGAAGGAAAACTGAAATACGAGTAAACATGACAAAGAATAAGAATATGCGGTCATATTTTGGTTTATGCAAATAATAACATGATAATGGTACAATGGTTCTGTTAGTGATTTTCTTGCGTCCTTAAGATTAATAACGTAATTGCAAGTGTTAAGATTTATAAACCTATGGTAATAAGATAAGATAAGATAAGATAACTTTATTGATCAAAAACTTAGGTTCTAATACAAATTTTGATCGCTACACTCCACACTAGGATGTAATGTACCTGTATTGTGGAGTGTAGGCTCTTCCTCAGGGTTATACATATATTTACATAAGTAGTTAAATCATAATAAAATCAGTATTACATGTGTTTATGCCTGGTAGGCGCCAAGAAAGAGATTATGTACTTATGTTACAGGCTGATACCTATATAAGATAATCGCTGTGTGTGGCGCAGGCATTCCACATCCTACACTAGGCTAAGCCTGTGTTGTAAGACTTGGTCAGTCTGAGCCACACTAGTGATATGTGTAACTTGGTTTGATTATTGGCGCCTCCCAAACAATTTTGAAAATAAACAGTATCTTAATTAAGTATTACATTTAAGTTATACAGTAGGTTTTAATTAGTAGTCTCTAAAATACGCGGTGGTGTTTGATGTCAGTGTATGTGTGATGTAGTGTGTGTTTTGGAGTAATTGTATATTTGAGTGTTATCAAATAGTAGTTGGTGGTAGTTAAGATACGAACTCTAATAATGATTCCGTGTCCAGGTAGTTTAATGTTTGAAGCCAGGTGGTAATTTTCTTTTTACAGACAAATCTGGTAGTGTTAAGTAGATTATGTTCACATTCGAATTTGGAGTATAAAGCAGGGCCTTTGTAATAGTACGCACGTTGTGCCAGTCGTGTGTTGGTGGAGGGAATGTTCCAGGTGTTGCGGCGCGATGTTGGTTTCGTAGTGAGAGCTGTCACTGGAGCAGTTTTATGGAACCGAAGGATCACGAACAATATGTATAATTGCCTAACCGTCAGAAATTTTGTCTCTTGGTAAAGCTCATGGGTCGGGTGTCTGAATGGCTTCTTATAGGCAACCTTTAATACTGCTCTTTGGGCAACTTCGACTTTTTTAAAGTGTTTTTTAGCGGCTGACCCCCAACATGTGATGCAATAGCTGAGGACTGATTGACACAATGCCATATACACGGTTCGCACAGTTTGTGGGTCAGCTACTGAACTCAATCGTTTGAAGACGTGTAGCATTTTGCGGAGACGGGTTTTTAGTAATAATATGTGTGAATCGAACTTGAGTGTGTGATCTAGGGTTATTCCAAGGTACTTAATCTTGCTTACTCGTTCTAGTTTGGGACACGAGCAGCTTTCATTTAAATGAATTCCACAAGAATGAAGTGTGAATAAGGAACTATTTTTTGCTTGCATAAACTCATTTTCCTTGTAACGCTAAATAATATTTTTTAAACTCCACATTTGTGTCTGTATGTCTGGGTTGATAATAAGTATGTATAGGTAATCTCGTTTGAGCTGAACTATTTTGCAAACTAACTTTTTCATTGTAACCGTATTTTACAAAACCATTTTTTCTTGAGTATCGTCGATCTCTCTAATATAAAGGTTTTTTGCCAAAGTCACAAGTTGCACATACGCACAAGTTTATGAAGTTCATTGCGCGAGAGACCATGGTGACATCGTTTTTTTAGAATGCTATTTCGCAGTGCTTGTTGAGCTCGTTCCAAACGATTGCAGCAGAATTTTGTTCTTACAATATTGTCGGTTGATTTCTGTGACTTTCTAAGAACAAAAATAAAACACTTCCGGCTATATTATGTTTTCCTCGGCATTGTGATAATGAAGAGCACAAGCAACACTTTACGACGTCGCCGCTCGTGTGGGTGCATACATTAGGCCCTTGAATGCCTCATTGTGACCCGGAGAGCGTCGACTTGCCCATGGGACCATGTCTCGGAGAGGGTGACCTGCCTGCTCTTGCCCTGACTATACATATTTGATTAGTATCGTTTTTATACTCGTACATTCGGTACTAGATCAATATGTAAGGAATCTTAATAGGTATGGCCAAAGAGTTGACGTTTGTGGATGTGAGTCATGAAGTAAAAGCAAAAGGACCCTAGCGTCATTGATCGGAGAAACCAACAAAATAAAACATAAGCCAGACGAGCAAAGCGATTAGAAAACATCATCTGCATTAAACCCATCAAATATAAATTGAAATATTTCGTTTATTGGCGAAAGTCTTGGATACATTTTGGTTGTACATATTCTCGTTGCTATTGTAAACGCGGTCTAGTAAGCAATGAACATAACAACTTTACGTGTTTATGGGACATTAATATTTGCGAATAATGAATTTATTCATGAGATTACCATTCAAAGACTCGATTTTCAAGTCTCACTTGAAAACAGAAAGTAGCATCTATTACAACTTATAATATTTATGAATGGAATTTCTTTTTTTAATATGAGATAAATAAATGTTTCGTGGTTTGGTTTTTAATCGTAATAAGTACCACTTAAATTCAGCTTAATCAAGTAGATCAGAGACCGATTTCTAAAGTTAATTCAGACCAATAACATAACTACGAGCAAAAACCCTTAACAACATCGTAAAATGTAAGTTAGACTGTGTTGTTAGCGATGTTTGTAAGCAAAGCAAAGCTCCGCCAGCATGTGGCGTGGCGTGGACTGGCGCGGCGCGGCGTGGCGTCCTGGCGACAATGTCAAGGTCGCTGCAGAGCGTTCAACTGCCTCGCCATGTTCAACGCTTCACTCGCAGCGAGCTAGCTCCATGTTTAACTTTACACTCTATATTTTTAGCTCGTTCGCTTTATGTCGTACTGCTATGGCTGTATTTTTTATTAACAGCCAGATTTATTGTATTATTCATTTCGTTTAGTAGGTATAGCTACCTATGCTATATATTCATGCGTATATTGCGTATCATATCAACTTTACTGTCTTTTAATCTTTGTTCTTAGTAGGTAACAATTGCCACGTTTAGAGTTAATGGAAATACCTACCTACTAAGAAGATTAAGTTTTCATCTTTTACCCGTATCAATTAAATTGTTAAATCAGACCACCGCCGTGCTTCTGGTCCCTAACCCTGCGGCTCATTAATTGCACCATTCCATTAATGTATGTTGGTCAATTGAGCCCGTCGCAGTACAAACAACTCCATTAAGTTGAGTGGCATCAATCTCTATCACTGACCTATCTCAACCACTGTTCATGAACACCGCCTTTGAAGGCTCAACATCTATTAATAACGCTGCTACTGTGTTAATAACATCTGATGAAGTATGACATGATGGAATAACGATAGATAACTTATATAATACTAGTGACGTATCACTATCTAAGTATCATGTCGGGGAGACGAGACCGGACTCGTTCCTAGATAACATTTGCAGAAATAGAGCAGTGCACTGCGTGGTATGCACATTATCTCAAATTTATAATAACTGCTGCAAAACTACGAGCATAATATTTTATCCGTCGGTAGCAGTTTGGCAACAGGAATCGTGTCAACTGCTATTTATTTACGATACCTTCAAACATCACAGAACGCGTTAAATAACACAGCTTGCTATTGACTTGATCCTGGTTTTATCAACCACTTTCATCAGTTCTAGTACCCGCTAACAACTTATTACGTGCGACATTAATTGACTGCAATGAATTTGACGACAAACAAGTGTCACCGTTAACTGATTGGTTAAGTTAAAGTATAACCAAGATAGTTAAAGCCAGCTGGATCAACTTGTTAGTAGTCTATTTATAGAGCAACTGTTTGTCAGAGATAAGTGGAACTAAATGGGGGATACCATGATTTTTCAAACAAATCGCTTTGTTTACGTCTAAAGCGGGAACGTTGATTGACTGTGCGTACTTTCAAGTAGAGTATCAAGCTTTGTAGCTTAGACATCCTCTTCCTGAGAGGAGAAAGAAAGTTTTAGTAATTTGTACATGTATCATAGATTTAAGTACTAATTATCTAGGGGACACATGGGAAATAAACACATACTCGTAATCTGCAATACCTTACCACAAAGTAACCAGCAAATCAATATACATATATATTCCCTACAAGCTGATATGCCCTAGGCTGCAAGCCCTCTCCCTGGCAAAATGAGCGATATTTATAGAATCGTGTTTTGCAGTGAGTTCCGGACGCACGGGGCGCGACGGACCATCTGTCTGTCACGGCTCGCTGCGCGCGCGCCGCAAACTGGTTAATAAATAAAATAAATAAATAAATATTCCGGGACATTGCACACAGCGCCATCTAGCCCCACACTAAGCAAACGCTTGTGTCGCGGGTACTAGATAACGGATATAATACTTATATACTTTTCTTTTGTAAATATATACTTATTATACATACAAACGACCGAAAATACGATGGGATTTTAGAAAATTGCTCGCCTTCGCGGAATTACTAACAACAAGAATACAGCCTTTGTTTGTGAAGCTGACAACTTACTTCTCGATATTTTGATATCTGTGGCTAATAAGGAAATATCTGAATGTTTGGAACGACTGTACTTTAAGCTCACAAAGCAGAAGCAAGCAGGCAAGCAACATTATTATTTCCCTGTCGAACGATGACCAAAAAGTCTTTGGGTATTGAGATTGTCTCGGCCGTACTTTAACGTTCTGGCTTCCAATACACATCCTGTACCATCCGTAAACACTGTTATTTTCTTCAGTTGTAAATGTCACATGCATTTATTGTGGAAGAGGCGACAGTCTGTCATTAGGTGCAGTTAAATGTCGCAGATAGTATCACGAAGCAAGTTGCGAGAAATTCTGAGTCAGAGCTCGCTGCCGGTGGTGGCGCCACATCTATTAACCCTTGAGAAAGAGAGATAAGAAATCTTTGATCCTTGAACAGGCTATCTCTCTATCTCGTCTAGTTACTGGACATATATAAATAAATCTATATTCATTGTAATCACGCAGTTAACTGACCTATAATAACGCAAATACTAAAACATATTCTGTGTCTATTTAAACAGGTTTCCTTCGTGTTTGATGACAAACACTAATGTAACGGAAATAATATTTAGATTAGCTAGAACATGTTCAGGCTTTTTAACCATTTTAGATCTCGAATGTGACAACTTTTTAATTGATCACTCATGATTTCTCACCGCAATATATATCTGTAAATATTTAAAAACAATAAAATGTAATTTTAAATTCATATAAGTACTCTAAAGCAATTCCTCTTCTAAATTTATTACTACGTAAAAAAATATCAAACTTTCACATATATTTTTTATATAGCAGCACTAAATTTAATAGCAGATACGGCTTTATTGGTGTACCTAGCTTCACAACAGTTTGGTTCAAAGAGCTCTCTGCGCTCTAAAATATGTTACTAAGAATGATAAATATGTTACTTGATTAGTAATGAAATTACATACACATCAATTAAGTACCTAACCATATTTTTATCTACCGATTGAATTGTCTTACCCTTCATCTCTTGACTAGTTTGCCACCATATACAATTATTTTTGCAAGTTGCCTTTACACTGTTGTTCGAGCATCAGCCTACCTGAAAACATGACTATAGTACTCAATCATCTACAAGGCGGCTATTTTGTTGAAGCCTATCACGAGATGCGAGGTCAATGACCGCGTAACGGTCAGTCGCGTGTATATAGCCACCGCACCTAGGCTGGGACCTAGGCACTAAGTATCTAGGGACCTAACACTGGTGTTAGTGCTAGTTGTATAATGAAGTGCAGTGACCATAAGGAAAATTAATAAATTACCTTATGTCATGGAAAAATTATAAAATTAATTAATTATTAAATGTATTTAGGGTAAACGAGCGCGTGGAGCTGAAATTGTTGTAGGTATGTATGTCACGAATACTTCTTCTTGCGTTCGTAATTGTTTTGAATAATTGAGCGAATTACTTATGTATCTGTGCTTTACAAAGATATCATTGCGATAAAAACATAAAGTACTGTAATTTGTCAATGTTTCCATGGTGTGCTGGTCTGTCAATTTTGCAGAAAAATATTTAAGACATTGCAAATGGTAAAAAATGGTGGTTATATTTTATTACCTTCACTAGTTTACGAGTTACAGCCTGGCACTAGAAACGAGAGCAAACAATATTTTATTCCAAAACTTATTAAAATTAATGATCAAACAAGTAATTTGAAAACCAGATCATTTAGAAATGGCTCGCTCGCATTACTGTAATTTCTTTACAAAGATATAGCTTTTACTCATACTGTACTAGACTTCACAACACCGTGCTAATAATGTTGGTTGCTTAGCGATATATTGTTACTTGGAACCGGGTTACATTGGCTTTTGTTTCGCGGTAATTTAATTTATTTCTAGCTATGGGTAGGTAATTGTATGGGTGGGATAATTGTTTTGGGAAGTTTTTGCAACAAGCCGTAAGAAATGGCAATTGTTTAGATAGGTGACTTGTAAGAACCGCGTCACAAAATATAATTCTAGTATCATTGGCACTTCAAAATTTAAATATCTTATTTCGAATGCCACAAAAATTGTATTCAGTAAGGAATCTCTTCAAATACATTTCGGTTAGTGTTTACAACGGTCCTTGCAGTTTAGTGCAGACTACCGTTGTAAGTACCGGTCCGAATCCGCCACCTCGATCGAGACTCGATAATGTCAGCATGGTTTGAGACACTTCTCAATTATGCATATTTGGAGGTTGGAGCTATCGCGTTTGGCTGACAAACAGCTTCTTTTAATCTTAAAAAAAAAAGCTGAGAGTGCCTGCCTAATATGTTGACTTGCTTACTGAGTGCTTATTTTTTCTAAGTTTACCCATAGTATTATGTATCCAAAGAAATGCCGGCGATAAATAAATTATACAGAGATCAGCCATGGTCCTACATCCTACCGCCTCGGGAACCGGTCTCTGATGTGATTTGACGGAAGATGAGGCGTGTGGCCAAAATCAGACGACCTTCTCGGGAAGGAATGGCATCTGACAGATTACCTAATTTGGAAACAAAGACGGAGAGAACGTTCGGAAGGTGAAGCAATAAAACAAAAACATTCGGTCGAATTGAGAATCTCCTCCTTTTTAGAAGACTTTTAAAGATATCTCCAGAAATATTAAGAAAAATTTCAAGCTTAATGTTTATTTCATTAATGTAATTTTGTATCATCAGAATTATAAAAAGTTTTCACTTATAAGAAATTAAATAAAAATGTAAAAAAACAGGTCGCCCACGCCCTTTTCATTAATTCATTTCGTTCAAACTTATATCACTTTACATTTCTATATTATGCAAAACTGGTGTAGGTCGTCGAACGTTGTGGTCACAAGTCATTTAATATTAACCTCAACGCACCTAATACTAATATCACAAATAATAATTCCTTCTAACAGTTCACTTAGTGCTTTCCTACTGTACGAATAATTGAGAGAAAGAATTGAAATCATTTATTTCTTTATAAATGTACTGAGCAAAAAAGAATGATTCGCAATAACACACAAGTACGAGTACTTATTTGCACTGATATCCATAAATATGAATATCGTTTCCTTGCCAGAGACGTGAAGAGATTTAGCGGGTTATTTACGCAAAGATTTTGTACATACCGCATCCCAAAGTAGAAGACGTTCGTAACTTACAGGGATCAACATAAACATCAGGATTACAGGAATTGTTCGCTGGGCCTTTTGAGAGTTCTTTTCCAATCTCTTAACTGTGGAGAAAATAATATTTTATGGCCAAGTTATTTTTTGTCCTTAGTACTAGTGATTTTTAATTAATGTTTCTACATGAATGTGCAAGTCACTGGAATTGGAATGTTTACTTAAATTTCGCTTTTCTTTTAAACTTGATTAAAATATTACATGTAGACGTTTACCATTTGCATAAATCTTTAAGCATTTCACGGCGTAGAGATTTAAAGCAAACCACTACTAATAAAATTAATAAAGAAACGCCCCTAAAGCTTATCTCCAGAATTCCCATCATTTATCTTCGAGTCCAAGTTGGTGAGCTTTCAACCGGCTACCGTAGACCTGTTTATTAATAAAGCTTTATCAAAGCTCGGGCCAAAGCTCGCTGCTTGATTGATAAGTGTATTTATAGCTGTCGGATGAACACTGATAACGCGAGGTTAACAACATCGACTGTATGCGTCTTCATGTAAACATTACGTAGGCACAAGGTACGAGATTGGTTTCATTTGCTGTGTTACTATAAAGCTTTACAGTGATTTGATTTTTAGTCTTATGCATTTTAATGTACATAGCTTAGTGATGATCAATTTGTGTAAAAGTATAAGGCTCCAAATCTACACGAATATTTATTTAAAAAGAGTGATATCGATAGAAATACTGGTACAACTTCGTATCTGTTAAAAGGAAATAATATAACACGAGTCCGGTAAAACGCTTATAACATAACATGACGGTTTTCATTACATAAATTCAAATTTATATATCTTGACAATAATATTCCTACATGAATATCAATACTTGCGTCTCTATTTACGCCATTATAAGGTTCATTTTTTACCAAGTTACTGATCTGTTGAACCTTAAAAACCACGTAGGTATATATCTTTGTCCAGTGTATCGTGAAGGCGAGTTTTTTTGCCGCTCCCGACGCGGGGTGTTGAACCCGCACCTCCTGCAAAGAAGACACAACACGGCCACTGAACACGTGTCGCACTTTGTTGTGCAAATTTAACACACTTTTTGCAGAAAGCTAATTTGGCGCAATGGCGGGCGTGCCTGTTGTATGCTTTTGAATGAAAACTTTGGACCGGTTTTTGTGATGAGTAACTTGCTGCAGATTCCTTTAAGTAGGTACTTATGCTTTGTGTTTTGCTTACATTTCAGTTATTTTAATATATATATGAAATCAGTTCTAACAGTAATAGACAAACCTTTGTCTAATTGCTTGTTAAGGTAAATAATTTTGATTAAAAAATATTTTTTTCCATCTTGATAAAAATTGCCATAGGGTGTAATGCTTTTTATCAATTTTCTAGAAGACCAACAGTACTTTTTTATCAAATTAGTATATTACTTACTTAGCAATAAGCATTTACGAACGACGCAAAATGTTACATAATGCAATTAAAATCTTAAATATCAACACAATTTATAATCAAGTTTCTACCAATTTATATCCTCATAGAACTGGATGCATTCTACCAGTTTCACTTTCAAGCTTCAAATTTAATGATGTATGCAAAGTGGCTTCCTCGTTCATACGTCTATGTTGCATCGACTGATAATATAACACGACAGATAGACGCTTTCTATTCGATAGACCAGTTCAACTGACCCCGGGGCGCTTGACACCTGCTACTTTACAACCTGCTGGCTACAACTTGATGATAATTTGCCATTAGCAGCTAATTTATTGAGGCACTTTACAAGGCTTTTTTCTGGTGATTTAGAAAAAATTGGTGGCATTGGTTTTAGAGTTATAAATTGATGTGGCAAAATAATATTTACACCTGTAAATACCGCTTGAAAGGAAATAAGCTTCAATTCTCATAATTACTGGTGATTAACAATATCAGGTTGTAGTGAGTAATCTATTGACGTGTTGTTTCACAATATATGTACACGCCCAATATTGGATATAAACTCATTATTTGCCAACTAAAAATAGATCAGGAAAACTCAATTATTCAGTTTATATACTACATATTCTTGCATTTACATTATCCTGTAAACAGACCCACCAGTGCGCTGCCTCACCTCCCTGTAAAGGCAGTCGCTCCTACATCGCTGTAATGCCTATAAACGTTATTATTTATCGCCATTTTCGTGTCGTATTAACATTGAACACCATTCTTAACCATTCTAGGAGACAGCTTCCTTCCTTAAACAGTGATAACATGTATTAGAAATACCTGAATTATATTAGTAATACTTATTATCCTAGTATGCCATACTTGTAGTAGTAAAACTGTGTAAAACCTTCACGGGCTGATGGCGCGGCCACATGCCAGCCGTGCCTATCCTGTGACCTATAAGTACACGCCTTCATTCGACCTCGATCTAATCTAGCTAATTACAAACAAATAATTTGAATTTGGCCATTCCAACCATTTCTATAAAGGTACAGGTTCTCAATGGGAACTCTTTCTTTCAATGGGAACAAGGACTTTAATGTCTGTCTATTCAGTGTGAAGTTTGAATACGCTTGCAGTAGGTTTGTAGTTGTACCAGTCCTAATAAATGGCTCAGCAGAGCCGACAGTGAGGTTTTCAATATCCAGATACTTATTGTTAAGTATTCCATACGCAGCGCGGCAGCGTCGAAAAAATATGAATGAAAATGATGAATGGCTCTCAAAATTTCTATAACCAGACAAAAAATTATCAGCTGTTAGTTAGAGACACATATTGTTTAGAATTTTGAGTGACATCATGTACTGAATGGGAAAACTGACTACAATGGAGGGAGTGCCTTCGACCTTGGTGACCTTGTCGCGGCGTGACGGATGGCCACGAGGTTACATGTGTAACATGACATACCTACTTTATTTACAATCATGGGATAGGCAACAACATCAGTTTGTTGGAAACTAATTCGAACCATAACAATAACTTACAGTAAACAAAAGAACTCTTCTATTCCAAACGCGGAGATTTTGTAGATCCAATTCGGAGACAATGGATTGATCTAAGCCAATTTGTGTGGAACGTGTCCAAAATCCGATCCAGATGGGAATCACCCACGTCCCCTGGTGCCATAAATTGTCGTCTGTTGTAACACTGCTAGTGTCAGACAGACAGTGGAACGACCGTCGGGCGAGTTAGATCAGATCTGCGGCATACTCGTCTCACACATTACCATACGAATGCGTTTTTTCAATGAGCTCGAGCATATACATCTAGACGTCTGTGTTCTCCAAAAATTTAAACTTTACACATTTATCGTCAATAACTGAACTATTTGCATTAATTAGTGAAAACTAACAACATAATCATTTGTACCAGCCTGTTTCAGTTTCTGTATTTAATTGTATCTTGTTTACTTTACTGATATGTACTTTAAATTTAGATAATGGGTGTTTTCTAATTCCAAAACTAGTTGTCTTATAGGCATGTGCAGGTACAGGAAGCCACAGTCCCTGCAGCTACTGAAGCGATAGAATCCTAATGAAGCGCAGCGTCTATTGTTCCACCTCCATTATTCTTTGACAAATGAGCCGTGGCAAGCTCCCGCTACCACTCGTTTATTCTAGGTTTTTTCTCGAGGCAAATGAACTGCTTTTCACGATTCTATGGCGGTTAGACAAATCGATTCCTCGCCCCCAAAATAGCGAGCCATTCAATGTTAGATGTTTGAGGAGAAAGAAATTGGGCATGTAATCGAAAAATATTTACGTTAAATTGAAAACTTGTATAGCTATGGTGTATGGTCTCGAATAAAACGATGTGAATTCCATTTGTTGCTAGGTCCCAACATATTTACAAGACAAATTCTATTAAATTTCCCGAATTTAAATGACTTCTCTGCTCTTTCCAGTCGAGAATGAACGGTGTGAACGGTCACAGCAACGGCGACATGAACGGCTCCGGAGACATCATCACACAGAACCAGCAGCGAGGCTGGTGGACCATCGGCCTCATCAACTCGCGCTACCGCTACCTCACCGCCGAGACCTTCGGCTTCAAGATCAACGCCAACGGCACCAGCCTCAAGAAGAAGCAGATCTGGACCCTCGAGCCTGCCTCAGGCAATGCCAATGATAGTGAGTACTTCTTGCATAATAATTAGACGTGACGATTAATAAGTGTACACATATCTCTCGTTAATTACGTTAGCTAATTGGTATCATTTGGGAACGCATCATCAAGCTATTTTATCAAATTGAAAAGGCCGCTAAATATTTGTATGCATTATTTATTTGACACATATGACCGAATTTGATAAAAATTCTAATCAGCAGCACATCAGCTGATCCATACAAAAACACATACCACTCGTGCAATAACACGGGGTCCGGTATGCCCCTTTGTTACCCTCACTAATTGAGGCAAAACCCAACCCTCCCGCGATTCGAGAGCCCCTCCATTAAATGACAGGGGAACACGTTTATTCAGGGGGTAGATTTAGGGCTTTGCCTATATAACGAGTATATTTGAGCAAAAAATATTAAACACTTTAATATCCCCTTGTGCTTGTAAATTCCTTAAGCCTTTACGATTCGCTAAATGGGTACATTTAACTCATATGTGTGAAGATTGGAGAATTCCTACCAACTTATAAAAAATATTATCAAATAGAACATATTTTAATCTAATAAATGTTGCCAAAAAAAGTATGAATTACAAGCTTCTATTGCAAAAAAAAAAATATTTAGTGAAAGCATTTTTCATTCTCATATCTTGTCAAAACTTGTGATGGAAGATAGCATTGCAAAATATGTTTACACCATCAGATATGAAATGTAAAACTGTTCAAAATGATCGCTAACATTATTTTTTACAGCCCTAATTTTGTGAGTTTTGTGTTATTTTGTGGTTTTCTGATTGCCTGACACCCGCGCGGCCCTTGGCGGGGGGCGGGTCAGTCTGCTCTAGCAACTTGCGAAGGGTGGACGTATTCGGTCTCCCGACCGAACATTTTCGAATTTTTTCTCCTTTTAAACCCAATTTATTAATTAAACATTGTTCCGTCCTCCGTCCATCCTGTTTAGTACTCGTAGTTTGTTCCCATAAATTACTCGCGTAGCATATAAACAGCTTTATGGTTTTATTGTGTCGTGTGGAGTGAGAGTTCTATCATGTGACTTCAATAGGCTATCAATTCACCATCGAATGGTATAAGCTGCGTTTATTAACATCATCAACTTTATGGTTTTGGAGTTTGATTTAGGAATTATCGATCTTAATATTATCTTGTTTAAATTCTGTGTGCGTTACGGTGTCCCTTCACCTCCTTTGCTTTTAAATTAGTATTATAAATTTCTATTAGAAATTATATGCCCATTAGTGTATCAACAATCGAAATAGTATGTAACTACATATTTTAGTGCACTCTCCGTTTTACTAAGTTTTATAAATAATAAGAAAACATCATCTTATTCCACATCATGGAGTAGCATTTCCCGCACCACACTTCCTTTTATTCACTTGATTTCCAAAGTGTATGTACGGTAGTCCTGTCGTCTAGTTTCCTAGTCCTTATCTCCGGGGATGTCGGTGAAGCAGCGACGGTGACAGTGACAGCGGTCGCCGGTCCGCCGGTCCGCCGGGACACTGCCTGACACTGCCTGTGGAATAATAACCCCACACTTTCATTATAGTGTTGTGATTACTTTGATCATTGGGGAGTTAAAGTGCTTTCACTATTCATTTAAAAGGTCTCTAGAAAGAAACATTAAGAAACTTTATTATTAGATTTCTGCAAATTCAAACTCTTAATTAACTGTATACAAGTTTTATATAAGTGTCTCAGTTACATAATTAATTTGTTATCTGTTAATCGTTGTGCTCTCTGCATCTTCGATCGATTTTTCTCTCGATGTGGATGTCTTTAATTTGCGTACGGCACTATTTCTAATTGATTATTTGAAACTCAAGATAAATACAATAAATAAGCTGACACACCAGTCTGAGCACGACACGCGACAACTTACACCATAGCTTAATGCATATAGTTAAAGGTATAGTTTAGTGCAGGGTGAGGGGTTGCGGGGGTTGGCACGTTCCCTTTTACATCCCATTGCCAAGGTCTGCAGCACGGTGCAGGTAGATCGATACTACGCCGAATATTGCATGCAGGTGCCGCATTTGTTGTGTATTCACATTCATTTCACATCTCACCGATAAAGACTTTTTGATAAATCAGTCCTTAGATGAAAACAAAAGACGAAACTTTTATTGTGCCTATGTTGTTCATGTTGTATTGTAGTTGTTTACATCGCTTTGTATACAAAAATAAGCGAATGTGGCTTAAAAATTGACTTGATCCTATATGGACCTAACTTTATAACTATAGGTAATACAGCAATAAAATCAACATTCAAAATATTCGATCACTACTAATGGAGACTTGCACTTAAATCAGGTACACAATTCTTACATAACAAGCGTCGTTACCAAAACTCTTCTAATTCTGATACAACTCTAAACATTGTTTAGTTTCCCATCTCTCGTCAAACTGGCTAATCAGACTTATGCAATTAATCTCATATCTCAATGGCTCCTCTACCTCATCATAATTACTCGCGCATCTATAATGCTAATGTTCGGAACCGTTCTGCCATTAAAATTGATGATGAGCTTACACACTAACTGGCAACTAACCTGTGACTAAACACTATACACTCAATAAACGCCGCATTCATGTGAAAAATCCGATAAACAAATGCCAAATAAATCCAAGTGATACTCGTAGGTGTAAAATAACTATATCACGCGGTACAATGGCATCCTAATTATTTCTGATATATGCAATGTAAAAGAAGTCAATAGCCAGGAGAAGATAAAGTAATGGCGGAACCAAAAAACGGTAATCTGACTACCACCACATCGGATTAAAGCTAGGAACAGAGAGCCGGCAAGATTTTGTGATAGAATAATTAGGGCTGAATGCTCATTGGCGCGCAGCACAGGATTAGGTTGAACAAATACTTTGATGTAATGATATAGACAAGTAGTTACTAGATAGGAATAATAAGTATATCTGCATTACATGGCCTACGCCTACTCCATACTAGTCTACAACACTTGAAACTGTACCGTAATTATTCCGCTCCGGTCTACGGCGTCTTCATTATTGCAACATTCTATGATTTATCAAGTTTGTGATTTATAACACTTCAAGAAGCGTTTGCCAGATTAATGTTAAAAGCAATTAGTAGCCTGAGATTGTTCTGCTTCTTGTGATTAAGGCCAGCTTAGTGATTAGAAATTTAGTTTTTCATCTCTATTAGAGGCAGGTGTAATTAAGATTTAACTTTCTTACTAATCTCTCAGTTTTATGTAATTAGATTTTACTGCTGAATATGTTTACGCAAATAAATCATCATTAGAGAGTGGCATTAGAGTTGTCCTGATGGCTGCGTCTGTTCCAGGCCTGATCTACCTGCGCTCGCACCTGGACAAGTACCTGGCGGTGGACTCCTTCGGGAACGTCACCTGCGAGGGAGACGAGAAGGAGCCTGGCAGCAAGTTCCAGATCAGGTTGGTTGTGCCTACACTTGTTACTCGCGTGTGGCGGACACGCCAAGGACGACTATACTAGGGTGACCCATTAGCTCTGAGTCCTACATACCCCGCCTATCATATAATATAGGTCATCAATTCGTTTCCGAATATTCTCGTGATAAACTGCTGCATCTTACTACAGGTCTACGCAAGATCGTATGACCAATAAACAAATCATTTTTTATCGCAATTGCAAAATGCTCTTAATCTAATCGGATCACAACACCTGATAGTGCAGAGACGACGGTAAAATGAGATAAACTCCTTATCGATATTCACGCAAAAAGGTTGTGCAGAAGTCCCGGACACCGACGCATCTGCAGGATTGCATACAAATAGTGAACGAGTGAACTAGCTGTAGAAGATACGCGAGTCAAGGTGATCAAAGCGATAAAAATTCCCCATTTCAGTTAGTATTCTTCCTAACAACTTTTGCGTATGACTGTGTAGATGACGATATATCTTCATACTTTTAGGTATTATTTTTTATCGTTCTGTAGACTTATATTATTGGATATTTTGTCATCTATTAATCATTCTGTTGTAATAGTTCAACTGTGACACATTCCAAATCTCTATTATCGCAATATATCCACAGAATGAAGAAGTCCTTAGTATAGTGTCTTGAGAAAGCTTCTGTGTATGATTCACCGGAAGCGAGGTTTTTGAACCACCTTATTATTGTATTTTTTACGAACTAAAGTATATTATTCATTCTTTCAACGACGTATTCTTGACTTTTATTACAGCACATGATTTATTACTTAGCGAAGTAATTGAGCTATTTATATTCAGCGAGAAATTGAAGCCGTTATGCAAATAAGAGTCGCAAAATACGAAACGCTTAATTCATTTTCGAAAGTATATTTTTGGGATTAAAGAAATTCAAATGTAACTGAGCCAAAGCACTTAAAAAGTTAGCAAGCACTTGACATGTGTCTTCCCAAAGTAAATTAAGCAAAACAAATTAAAAAGCTCGTTGGCAGCAAAAGTTCAGTAAGTTCAAGTTATTTCGGTAAGCGAGTTGTATTTCACTGTGTGATTCACTCGCTGAGTCACCTCATCCCTTCAGTGTGAAGGACGCTGTGACTCAGAAGACATATCGATTGCTCGAGAGCTGGGAACAGAACTGGCTTCTTTACACAACATGTAAATTACAATGATTTGTAAATAAAATAAGGATAGCATCCACTTCTGGTGTAAAATCAGTCCGATACCTACAGTTTCTTTTCATTTTGGGATAATACTCACGCCATCTAAAATAGTAAAGTTTAATTTATTAGTGAAGCTACATAAATCTAAGGTAAAATAATTATAAATATAATCAAAGATTTAAAACTAAGTCAAATTCATATTCGTGTTTTGTATATAGGTAGGTATTTCGGGATAGTTTCAAACTCTTATCTAATCATTGTATTTGAGTAAGTAATTCGTTATTCCTAATTATCTTCCCGAACTATAATATAAGTCTATTATTTGAAGTATGACTTGTATTATGTATTCTGTGGTATGACTAAGCTTGTTTGAAACTGTCTCCTCGTACTAAACAAGGATATCTGATGAAGTATCTCGTTAACCTTTCTAAGCATACTATCGATTTTCTATTCAAAACAACTACGAAGGGATTCACTGCGAGGGTTGAAAAGGTCCTTACAACTTTACCTATTTTAAACTTTATTAGTAAGTTATAGGACTTAATTTTACTTGACAAATGTGACAGAATTTAACAAGCTCGTGCCTAAAATTTGTTTCAACAGTTCTGGAGAGTCCCTCACGTAGTTAGGAAAGTTAATTACTCTCAAAATGTCTTTTTGCTCCGTGATGAGGTTTTGGTTTGGTCGTAGCGAGCTGGTAACATATTTTAACAGGATTTTTGTGTGCACATTATAAAAGAATAGTATCTATAAATCTACTAACTTTCTTTTCTGAACGTTTTACTGTGGTGTGGGGATATAAATGCCTCTCTACACGTAGTTATATCGATTAAACAATATATGTATATTGTCATTCAAAATTAAAACTACATATTATATAGCTTATAATAAAATAACAATCATGTCTCATCATAATTTAGATTCATGATAATATCTTTCTCTTTGTCAAAGCAAATCAGATTACCTTACATAAGCGATAGTTATCGATAGCGACATGCCTACAACATTAGATGCATAGATCAGGTCACTATTTCCCACCATACATCAAGCTAGATCCATACACTAACATTAGATGCATAGATCAGGTCACTATTTCCCACCATACATCAAGCTAGATCCATACACTAACATTAGATGCATAGATCAGGTCACTATTTCCCACCATACATCAAGCTAGATCCATACACTAACATTAGATGCATAGATCAGGTCACTATTTCCCACCATACATCAAGCTAGATCCATACACTAACATTAGATGCATAGATCAGGTCACTATTTCCCACCATACATCAAGCTAGATCCATACACTAACATTAGATGCATAGATCAGGTCACTATTTCCCACCATACATCAAGCTAGATCCATACACTAACATTAGATGCATAGATCAGGTCACTATTTCCCACCATACATCAAGCTAGATCCATACACTAACATTAGATGCATAGATCAGGTCACTATTTCCCACCATACATCAAGCTAGATCCATACACTAACATTAGATGCATAGATCAGGTCACTATTTCCCACCATACATCAAGCTAGATCCATACACTAACATTAGATGCATAGATCAGGTCACTATTTCCCACCATACATCAAGCTAGATCCATACACTAACATTAGATGCATAGATCAGGTCACTATTTCCCACCATACATCAAGCTAGATCCATACACTAACATTAGATGCATAGATCAGGTCACTATTTCCCACCATACATCAAGCTAGATCCATACACTAACATTAGATGCATAGATCAGGTCACTATTTCCCACCATACATCAAGCTAGATCCATACACTAACATTAGATGCATAGATCAGGTCACTATTTCCCACCATACATCAAGCTAGATCCATACACTAACATTAGATGCATAGATCAGGTCACTATTTCCCACCATACATCAAGCTAGATCCATACACTAACATTAGATGCATAGATCAGGTCACTATTTCCCACCATACATCAAGCTAGATCCATACACTAACATTAGATGCATAGATCAGGTCACTATTTCCCACCATACATCAAGCTAGATCCATACACTAACATTAGATGCATAGATCAGGTCACTATTTCCCACCATACATCAAGCTAGATCCATACACTAACATTAGATGCATAGATCAGGTCACTATTTCCCACCATACATCAAGCTAGATCCATACACTAACATTAGATGCATAGATCAGGTCACTATTTCCCACCATACATCAAGCTAGATCCATACACTAACATTAGATGCATAGATCAGGTCACTATTTCCCACCATACATCAAGCTAGATCCATACACTAACATTAGATGCATAGATCAGGTCACTATTTCCCGCCATACATCAAGCTAGATCCATACACTAACATTAGATGCATAGATCAGGTCACTATTTCCCGCCATACATCAAGCTAGATCCATACACTAACATTAGATGCATAGATCAGGTCACTATTTCCCGCCATACATCAAGCTAGATCCATACACTAACATTAGATGCATAGATCAGGTCACTATTTCCCGCCATACATCAAGCTAGATCCATACACTAACATTAGATGCATAGATCAGGTCACTATTTCCCACCATACATCAAGCTAGATCCATACACTAACATTAGATGCATAGATCAGGTCACTATTTCCCGCCATACATCAAGCTAGATCCATACACTAACATTAGATGCATAGATCAGGTCACTATTTCCCACCATACATCAAGCTAGATCCATACACTAACATTAGATGCATAGATCAGGTCACTATTTCCCACCATACATCAAGCTAGATCCATACACTAACATTAGATGCATAGATCAGGTCACTATTTCCCACCATACATCAAGCTAGATCCATACACTAACATTAGATGCATAGATCAGGTCACTATTTCCCACCATACATCAAGCTAGATCCATACACTAACATTAGATGCATAGATCAGGTCACTATTTCCCACCATACATCAAGCTAGATCCATACACTAACATTAGATGCATAGATCAGGTCACTATTTCCCACCATACATCAAGCTAGATCCATACACTAACATTAGATGCATAGATCAGGTCACTATTTCCCACCATACATCAAGCTAGATCCATACACTAACATTAGATGCATAGATCAGGTCACTATTTCCCACCATACATCAAGCTAGATCCATACACTAACATTAGATGCATAGATCAGGTCACTATTTCCCACCATACATCAAGCTAGATCCATACACTAACATTAGATGCATAGATCAGGTCACTATTTCCCACCATACATCAAGCTAGATCCATACACTAACATTAGATGCATAGATCAGGTCACTATTTCCCACCATACATCAAGCTAGATCCATACACTAACATTAGATGCATAGATCAGGTCACTATTTCCCACCATACATCAAGCTAGATCCATACACTAACATTAGATGCATAGATCAGGTCACTATTTCCCGCCATACATCAAGCTAGATCCATACACTAACATTAGATGCATAGATCAGGTCACTATTTCCCGCCATACATCAAGCTAGATCCATACACTAACATTAGATGCATAGATCAGGTCACTATTTCCCGCCATACATCAAGCTAGATCCATACACTAACATTAGATGCATAGATCAGGTCACTATTTCCCGCCATACATCAAGCTAGATCCATACACTAACATTAGATGCATAGATCAGGTCACTATTTCCCACCATACATCAAGCTAGATCCATACACTAACATTAGATGCATAGATCAGGTCACTATTTCCCACCATACATCAAGCTAGATCCATACACTAACATTAGATGCATAGATCAGGTCACTATTTCCCACCATACATCAAGCTAGATCCATACACTAACATTAGATGCATAGATCAGGTCACTATTTCCCACCATACATCAAGCTAGATCCATACACTAACATTAGATGCATAGATCAGGTCACTATTTCCCACCATACATCAAGCTAGATCCATACACTAACATTAGATGCATAGATCAGGTCACTATTTCCCACCATACATCAAGCTAGATCCATACACTAACATTAGATGCATAGATCAGGTCACTATTTCCCACCATACATCAAGCTAGATCCATACACTAACATTAGATGCATAGATCAGGTCACTATTTCCCACCATACATCAAGCTAGATCCATACACTAACATTAGATGCATAGATCAGGTCACTATTTCCCGCCATACATCAAGCTAGATCCATACACTAACATTAGATGCATAGATCAGGTCACTATTTCCCGCCATACATCAAGCTAGATCCATACACTAACATTAGATGCATAGATCAGGTCACTATTTCCCACCATACATCAAGCTAGATCCATACACTAACATTAGATGCATAGATCAGGTCACTATTTCCCACCATACATCAAGCTAGATCCATACACTAACATTAGATGCATAGATCAGGTCACTATTTCCCACCATACATCAAGCTAGATCCATACACTAACATTAGATGCATAGATCAGGTCACTATTTCCCACCATACATCAAGCTAGATCCATACACTAACATTAGATGCATAGATCAGGTCACTATTTCCCGCCATACATCAAGCTAGATCCATACACTAACATTAGATGCATAGATCAGGTCACTATTTCCCGCCATACATCAAGCTAGATCCATACACTAACATTAGATGCATAGATCAGGTCACTATTTCCCACCATACATCAAGCTAGATCCATACACTAACATTAGATGCATAGATCAGGTCACTATTTCCCACCATACATCAAGCTAGATCCATACACTAACATTAGATGCATAGATCAGGTCACTATTTCCCGCCATACATCAAGCTAGATCCATACACTAACATTAGATGCATAGATCAGGTCACTATTTCCCACCATACATCAAGCTAGATCCATACACTAACATTAGATGCATAGATCAGGTCACTATTTCCCGCCATACATCAAGCTAGATCCATACACTAACATGAGATGCATAGATCAGGTCACTATTTCCCACCATACATCAAGCTAGATCCATACACTAACATTAGATGCATAGATCAGGTCACTATTTCCCACCATACATCAAGCTAGATCCATACACTAACATTAGATGCATAGATCAGGCCACTCTTTCCCGCCATACATCAAGCTAGATCCATACACTAACATTAGATGCATAGATCAGGTCACTATTTCCCGCCATACATCAAGCTAGATCCATACACTAACATTAGATGCATAGATCAGGTCACTATTTCCCACCATACATCAAGCTAGATCCATACACTAACATTAGATGCATAGATCAGGTCACTATTTCCCACCATACATCAAGCTAGATCCATACACTAACATTAGATGCATAGATCAGGTCACTATTTCCCGCCATACATCAAGCTAGATCCATACACTAACATTAGATGCATAGATCAGGTCACTATTTCCCACCATACATCAAGCTAGATCCATACACTAACATTAGATGCATAGATCAGGTCACTATTTCCCACCATACATCAAGCTAGATCCATACACTAACATTAGATGCATAGATCAGGTCACTATTTCCCACCATACATCAAGCTAGATCCATACACTAACATTAGATGCATAGATCAGGTCACTATTTCCCACCATACATCAAGCTAGATCCATACACTAACATTAGATGCATAGATCAGGTCACTATTTCCCACCATACATCAAGCTAGATCCATACACTAACATTAGATGCATAGATCAGGTCACTATTTCCCACCATACATCAAGCTAGATCCATACACTAACATTAGATGCATAGATCAGGTCACTATTTCCCACCATACATCAAGCTAGATCCATACACTAACATTAGATGCATAGATCAGGTCACTATTTCCCACCATACATCAAGCTAGATCCATACACTAACATTAGATGCATAGATCAGGTCACTATTTCCCGCCATACATCAAGCTAGATCCATACACTAACATTAGATGCATAGATCAGGTCACTATTTCCCGCCATACATCAAGCTAGATCCATACACTAACATTAGATGCATAGATCAGGTCACTATTTCCCGCCATACATCAAGCTAGATCCATACACTAACATTAGATGCATAGATCAGGTCACTATTTCCCACCATACATCAAGCTAGATCCATACACTAACATTAGATGCATAGATCAGGTCACTATTTCCCACCATACATCAAGCTAGATCCATACACTAACATTAGATGCATAGATCAGGTCACTATTTCCCGCCATACATCAAGCTAGATCCATACACTAACATTAGATGTATATATCAGGTCACTATTTCCCACCATACATCAAGCTAGATCCATACACTAACATTAGATGCATAGATCAGGTCACTATTTCCCACCATACATCAAGCTAGATCCATACACTAACATTAGATGCATAGATCAGGTCACTATTTCCCACCATACATCAAGCTAGATCCATACACTAACATTAGATGCATAGATCAGGTCACTATTTCCCGCCATACATCAAGCTAGATCCATACACTAACATTAGATGCATAGATCAGGTCACTATTTCCCACCATACATCAAGCTAGATCCATACACTAACATTAGATGCATAGATCAGGTCACTATTTCCCACCATACATCAAGCTAGATCCATACACTAACATTAGATGCATAGATCAGGTCACTATTTCCCACCATACATCAAGCTAGATCCATACACTAACATTAGATGCATAGATCAGGTCACTATTTCCCACCATACATCAAGCTAGATCCATACACTAACATTAGATGCATAGATCAGGTCACTATTTCCCACCATACATCAAGCTAGATCCATACACTAACATTAGATGCATAGATCAGGTCACTATTTCCCGCCATACATCAAGCTAGATCCATACACTAACATTAGATGCATAGATCAGGTCACTATTTCCCACCATACATCAAGCTAGATCCATACACTAACATTAGATGCATAGATCAGGTCACTATTTCCCACCATACATCAAGCTAGATCCATACACTAACATTAGATGCATAGATCAGGTCACTATTTCCCACCATACATCAAGCTAGATCCATACACTAACATTAGATGCATAGATCAGGTCACTATTTGAAAGAAAGAAAGAAAGAAAGAAAGAAAATGATTTATTGTAGCAAAATATACTAAACAAACGAGCACAAACAAGAAATACATATATATACATATATATTTCCCACCATACATCAAGCTAGATCCATACACTAACATTAGATGCATAGATCAGGTCACTATTTCCCACCATACATCAAGCTAGATCCATACACTAACATTAGATGCATAGATCAGGTCACTATTTCCCGCCATACATCAAGCTAGATCCATACACTAACATTAGATGCATAGATCAGGTCACTATTTCCCACCATACATCAAGCTAGATCCATACACTAACATTAGATGCATAGATCAGGTCACTATTTCCCACCATACATCAAGCTAGATCCATACACTAACATTAGATGCATAGATCAGGTCACTATTTCCCGCCATACATCAAGCTAGATCCATACACTAACATTAGATGCATAGATCAGGTCACTATTTCCCGCCATACATCAAGCTAGATCCATACACTAACATTAGATGCATAGATCAGGTCACTATTTCCCACCATACATCAAGCTAGATCCATACACTAACATTAGATGCATAGATCAGGTCACTATTTCCCACCATACATCAAGCTAGATCCATACACTAACATTAGATGCATAGATCAGGTCACTATTTCCCACCATACATCAAGCTAGATCCATACACTAACATTAGATGCATAGATCAGGTCACTATTTCCCACCATACATCAAGCTAGATCCATACACTAACATTAGATGCATAGATCAGGTCACTATTTCCCACCATACATCAAGCTAGATCCATACACTAACATTAGATGCATAGATCAGGTCACTATTTCCCACCATACATCAAGCTAGATCCATACACTAACATTAGATGCATAGATCAGGTCACTATTTCCCACCATACATCAAGCTAGATCCATACACTAACATTAGATGCATAGATCAGGTCACTATTTCCCACCATACATCAAGCTAGATCCATACACTAACATTAGATGCATAGATCAGGTCACTATTTCCCACCATACATCAAGCTAGATCCATACACTAACATTAGATGCATAGATCAGGTCACTATTTCCCGCCATACATCAAGCTAGATCCATACACTAACATTAGATGCATAGATCAGGTCACTATTTCCCGCCATACATCAAGCTAGATCCATACACTAACATTAGATGCATAGATCAGGTCACTATTTCCCACCATACATCAAGCTAGATCCATACACTAACATTAGATGCATAGATCAGGTCACTATTTCCCACCATACATCAAGCTAGATCCATACACTAACATTAGATGCATAGATCAGGTCACTATTTCCCACCATACATCAAGCTAGATCCATACACTAACATTAGATGCATAGATCAGGTCACTATTTCCCACCATACATCAAGCTAGATCCATACACTAACATTAGATGCATAGATCAGGTCACTATTTCCCACCATACATCAAGCTAGATCCATACACTAACATTAGATGCATAGATCAGGCCACTCTTTCCCACCATACATCAAGCTAGATCCATACACTAACATTAGATGCATAGATCAGGTCACTATTTCCCGCCATACATCAAGCTAGATCCATACACTAACATTAGATGCATAGATCAGGTCACTATTTCCCACCATACATCAAGCTAGATCCATACACTAACATTAGATGCATAGATCAGGTCACTATTTCCCACCATACATCAAGCTAGATCCATACACTAACATTAGATGCATAGATCAGGTCACTATTTCCCACCATACATCAAGCTAGATCCATACACTAACATTAGATGCATAGATCAGGTCACTATTTCCCACCATACATCAAGCTAGATCCATACACTAACATTAGATGCATAGATCAGGTCACTATTTCCCACCATACATCAAGCTAGATCCATACACTAACATTAGATGCATAGATCAGGCCACTCTTTCCCACCATACATCAAGCTAGATCCATACACTAACAATTAGATGCATAGATCAGGTCACTATTTCCCGCCATACATCAAGCTAGATCCATACACTAAGAGAGAGACATAGATGCATAGATCAGGTCACTATTTCCCACCATACATCAAGCTAGATCCATACACTAACATTAGATGCATAGATCAGGTCACTATTTCCCACCATACATCAAGCTAGATCCATACACTAAGAGAGAGACATCAAATATCCTCAACTTAATCTTTCTCAGTCAAAGGCCTTCCGCAGTTCCGCATTTCTGTTCCCGCGAGATACAGTCTATCTGTAGCTGCAGTCACGACTGGCACGATCTTACCTGCTGTTGGTGGATCCACGTCGACTGACTGTGGCTTGGTAGAGGCTTGTGTAATATAGTAGTATTGATGGATAAGTAAAATAACCATGCTTTGAAATCGCTAGTGAACTGTGTCTAGTTTTTCGTCGTGTGTTAGTTTTACGTCAGGGACTGGAGGTGGACAAGTGCAAGATGTACTTACTAGGAGATAACTCACCCTGCTTTTGTGTTTCGGGTGTAACTTTTGACATTACTTACTTTGGCAGTAGGAACATCCTTACATCAAATTTCAAAAAACGAGTATTTTTCCTTTGAAACAATAACAACATAAGAAAAGCCAAACCTTTCTCCAACAATCAGCCCCTATAAATCTGCTCTGACATTTAATAACGCCTACAGAGCCAGTTAATCCCCTGACATTTGCACGACCAACTTTAAAGCCACTTCAGCAGTTTAATGCCATTTGCCAACACGACGCAGCCTGGAAACCTGAGGGAAGGAATTTTATATATACTCAGATAAAGTTAGATATGTTTACAAGATTGTCTCAAGATGTTGGACTTGAGAAAACGTGTTAATAAAGATGTTGGGTTTTGGATTAGCAGCTTGTGTGTATTTACCAAAACACCTTTTTTTGACCCAGGAAAACCTTTTAAAGGTACCACTCGACCCCGGGGAAGGCGAGTGGTTATGTGGGAGTCTTCGCTTCGAGAATGACGGCATATCCACTAAAAACTTGGGGTGTTCCACCTCTGCATCGCGATCAGGGCCCCGAGAGTGCGATGCATGCGTCCGCAGCCCTGGCGATGCTGGCCCGGCATCAGACCCCGTCTCTGGGAGCTTTTGCTCATTCCTCTAGTGGACGACGTGTCGGAACACGGGACACGTCGTGCATCCTGTGGGGACTCAGTCCTAAGGGCAACAGGTTCCCTGACCTGTCGCCCGGAGTCCCCTTTATGGAGGACGGCGGTCGTGCGCCAAGCGCCGCCCTCCAACGCGCCTCCTGCGCAGGGAGTTCGGCTCCGCGAACCTCTCCCGCGCGCGCTCCGCCTCCTCCTTCAGTGCGAGAACTTCTTCACAGAAGTCTCGCACCGCGTCCCAACCAAGGTCGCTCTCGACCATCGCTTCCGCAATGGCCGGGAGCGACAGCCTCCGGTCTATGGCAGTCACGAGCCGCGCCCTCTGTTCGTCCCACGCCGAGCACTCCGCGAGGGTGTGCTCCGCCGTGTCCTCCGGGTCCCCGCAATGGTGACAGGCTGGTGTCTCTTCGTTCCGCACAACCCCGAACAGGAATCGGCCAAAACAGCCATGGCCCGTCAGGAGCTGCGTGACACGGAAGGAGAGAGACCCGTGCTGCCTCGTCAACCACTGCACGAGGACAGGGCGGATTGCCTCCACCGTCCGCACACCCGCGGTAGGCTCTTCGAGCCGCCGCTGCCACCTTTCGATGGCATCGTTCCAGGCTTGCTGCCGTAAGCGCCGCACCTCCACGGGCAGGGGGTACTCACCCTGCTGCTTGGCGGCCGCTAGCACCCGGTATATCCGGGCCATCATTTACCAAAACACCTGGATCAACAAAAGTTAACAACAGTTTGTAGTATTTAATCAAAACGCACCCAAACAATCTTCGAAATACATTATGTCTTTTCGTATGCTGAAACAATGGTCTTACAAATCACATTCATACACAAAACTCAAGTAATGACGTCTTCATAAATCGATTATGAGTCCCCAGCGTTGTTGTAAGTCCCCTATAAGACGTGCATGAAGGAAGCCGGACTGACTGTGGTGCATCCTAATGAACCGGCGCGACACCATGGGGCAAGCGATTTGCTGAGTAGGTAGTGTGCGGGACTGGTGCTTTTGTGATAATACTTCTACTCTCGACTTCAAGAGAATCTCTGGGAGTAGATTTCTGCCATTCTTTGGAGAGAAGCAATGTTTTAGTGATTTTTATAGTAGAAAATATCCTAACCTAATTAATCTTGGACTAGTGCACGGTGAAGATCATCATTATGTTTTTTTACAACTACACATAATACATGTGTTTATTAGGTAATTCTGCTTTATCGAAAGAATTTTGATTTGTTGGTCATATAGTTTTAAAATTTTGCATGTGGGTGTTGATAAATGTTTCTTTTCATACCCGTCACGGTTTACTTTCAACTTTTGCAGGTGTTTCTTTAACAAATATTGACTCGAGACAACATTTGAGAACGTTCACAAGCAGCGGAATGGTCCTATTGTGTTATTAAGACCAGTGTTGGATCTTTGAACTCTACGAAACCTGTTTAATCTGGAGTCCTCATAATATGTGGACAAGCAGCTGTATTATAGCTGCCTAGTCTAGACGGGTTGGATCAATATATGCTTACCTAGAGCTACCTAGAGCTCAGCTCGAGCTTTCGCAGCCAAGAGCCGGTAACGAGTGCTTACTTAGGGACTTGAGTGTACTTGAGCTTCTCTAAGTAAAGGGATTAGATTACCAAAATCGGAGACTAACGGGTTGGTTTACGCATAACTTCACTGAACATAAAAAGGCAATAAGATAAATAAAGTCGACTTTAATGACTAGAATGCTCAATATTTATTACTATGTTGGCAAAATTATAGAAATGCATAGTCTCCATAATTTACTGACAACACACCCCCAGGTTAAATTATTTGTTATAATAAATAAAATGTTATTGATTTTGTCAACAACTCGAATACTGCTGGGTCTGCTGGTATAAGTACAAACTGCATCGGTCAATCTGATATCAGTCTCCGGCCGGCATCAGGCCGCTGCAAGTAATGAAATAATTGCATTCCGCCTGTAATTGGCGATCGGACGCCAGTTTTTGCCGACAAAGCGATGTACAAAATAGGAAGTACACAGATCGGCGAGACAGGTCAATATCCAGGACTTTTACTGTACGTAGCAGAGCTTATCGACTTTCGACTTTAATTCCTAAACCATACAGGTGGTTACTGTAAATCGATGTGGCAATCTGGTTGAATAAGGGACCCAGCTGCACAACTAATTGCTGCATGAATTTTAACAAAATCACAGGCAAAAAGCCGAAGTGGGCTCGATCAGAATTCGCTTGATAAATTAAGCCATTACGATGCGAGTTGACCAATTACGGTAACTATTTATCTGTATTTTATATATTACGGGTGTTCGATGTGTGGCATTCAATAAACATGTTATGTAAGACATAGCCCTACGTGGAAGATTTCCTATAATGATAATTGAACGACGAATCTGGTCGATTTCGCCTGGATTATGATTACTTATTACAATTGTTTGCCCAATTCTGGGTCGCCACGACCCTCAGGAATGAGAAATACGACGCAAATTCAGAAATTTCTTACAGAACCTTCATAAATTGAAAACACCTAGCCCAAATCCCTTGTTGCAGCGTATCAGACGACAACAGCGGTCGCTGGGCGCTGAAGAACGTGGAGCGAGGCTACTTCCTGGGCTCCAGCTCCGACAAGCTCACCTGCACCGCCAAGGTGCCCGGGGACGCCGAGCTGTGGCACGTGCACCTGGCTGCCAGGCCGCAGGTAATGTAGCCGGGACTTAGTAATAACCCTCAACCGATGTGCAGACCTTATAAAGGTTTGCCAAAACTTAGTAAGTAGTACTTAGTAATTACAGTAATACAGTAATGAATCCTCTGTGTTTTAAGGCATTGTACTGTATCTCTCGGAGTAAAGAACCAGAGCTATTGGAGTTCCATTTCAAAACCACAAAAAAACCTCATAATTTCCTGTCATACTTCTTAGCTACTTGACTTACTTGTCATACTTCTTAGCTACTTGACTAATCTAGTACGCGTAGTACAAATATATTTTGTCGCTATTTACTGCATCGTGCATTTCGAGTGCCTATGATTCTGTTTTCTGTTTATAACAACTGATGTAATCCAAAATGTCCTAACACTACTCTGTATACATAAACATCCTGCTTATAAACAGTGGTTCGGAGAGAAATGCCTTGTATATACGTATGTGTATGTGTGTATGTATGTCTGTCATAACATTCTCGAGACGAGCGATAAGCGCGCCGCTTCGTTATTGTCAAGCTTTCATTCGAGAAGATAAATCATATGCATGTTGATACGTTACTGGTCAGGCTGCACACTCTTACTCAAGTTCTGCACTAAGATTGTTTAAATGGATATGGACTAGCAACATGCTATTTCAGATAGATAGACTTATTAATTTTAGAGCAATAGTGTCCAATAACGTAGCAAACCAGGTCAAATGGTATTCAAATCCACTTAACTCTACACTTGGGTCTAAGGAGTTCTATTCTGCAAATTTAATAGACTCAATGACTAAATGAGACCTAGATGGAATGTGTGCCGGACTACAAAGGATAAGAATCTAGTTGTAATAACCGGCTAGCACTTACGTCCGTAAGTGCTAGCCGGTTATTACAACTAAATTAAATCATGCCTTACGGGAACTATAATACAGTGATAAGAATCTAGGATACCTAAAAGCTAAAATCATTTTGATATCATAAAATTAAGCATGTTCCATATTCGACTACAGTTTTACTTGTGCAGTAATATACATAGTAAGAAGCTATTACCTCAGTAGCCATGTCACTTGCACACATGTCGCTTCAAGCGACCTGGTGGTCATATGCCTGACTCCATAGTAAAACGATCTAACTCCAGCTGTATTCCAGGTGAACCTGCGCTCGATCGGGCGCAAGCGTTTCGCGCACCTGTCGGAGTCGCTGGACGAGATCCACGTGGACGCCAACGTGCCGTGGGGCGAGGACACGCTGTTCACGCTGGAGTTCCGCGCGGACGAGGGCGGCAAGTACGCGCTGCACACCTGCAACAACAAGTACCTCAGCGCGTGCGGGAAGGTGAGACATTAACCACGCGCGCGGCCGGCTATGTTTACCTTTAAAAACCATTGGCGATTTAGCCACTTCAAACATATTTTTATATGTGAAGTTCATGAATGTTTCACTAGATGGATTAGAACTGAAATAACGCGTCTTTTGGTAGGCAAGGATTTGCATCCCTTGGTAGCACAACAACACGCCAAGCAATAGTAAGGTTATTCATTTATGACACAAGATACATTTTTTTTAAACTAAAACGGGTTTGCCCTTGACCATAGTTTGCCTGATAGTAAGGAAAGGCTATGGCCTAAGATGGAGCGTGCTTACCCGATAAGAACGGATTCACTCTCGCTTTGAAGATCACTGGTCGATCGACCATTATTTAGACTTTTCTCCTTATGTCGCTCGTATATTGCTCATTCTTGAGGGCCATGACATCCCTACAGAATTAATACAATGAAGAAGTTCTCTTGACACCATTCCCCTGGTGCGTTTTGGTTTAAGACTACGTTTGTTAGGACATTATTCAAGAACCTTTTCTTAAGTGTACGATAACGCAATTCAGTTTTTTTTTATAGTATCCAAAAAGAAAGTGTTATGACCGAATTTTGCATGTTTGGAATCGTGTATCTCAGATAAAGATATTATCTCTAACATACTTAAGATTTCTTAAGTACAGAAAACCCATTGTATGACTCATCATGCTACACATCGCGGTAACTGTTATTAGAAGAAAGACAAACCGATGCAGACGCGTCACGCACCCACCTGTTTCAACATAAACGTTTCTCGCATGCAACTTAGTATCCAGCCATTGTAAGGGATACATTAACATACATACATACAGGAACGTACATATTGCATGCAAAGCCGTTTCTTTCAATTTGTCTGCATCCACAAGAAATGATTCGCGCAATCATTGTAGAGTCAGTATGGCAAGTTTAGGTTCAGATCATGAGAATGGTTTGCCATAATATTCTTGACAAACAAAAGCCAAATTTACTAACCAAAGGCCTAACTCATAGAACAAATTTTGTTTGTTAAAAGTTTACTTTTAATTTCTTACTACTAACCATATCCACTCGTATACGAGTATATATTAATTTGTACCGCAAAAAAATAGTGCTCCGAGCTGCCTATTTACACTGAACTTAGACAGTGTTGTACATACAACCATTTAGTGGATCTGTGAGGCTCTTCATCAGCGCAAGAGTTGATCTACTGCAGTCAGAGCGAGGGCACTGATTGCCGCAGAAGTGGTTCGTGTTTATATGTCAACACATCGGAACAATGCACTAATGCGTTATACATCTGCATTCAATACACGCACACCATACGAGACTACACACATACATATGTAGCAAGATGGGATGCGCAATAACGGTGTGATGTTTACAGACTGGTGGGTTGATGTGGGGTAGGTATGTAGGAAATTATCTAAATGTAGACACCATTCAAGCTGTTACTATACGTTCGAAACTCTACTTATGCTATGTTTGGTTTTATCTACCAAAAATAAAATCTGTAGCTAAGATTTCATCGGAAGTATTAGCAGAGTGAGATCTTTTCTTTCATGTGGCAGCAAAACAGCTAAAATATGTTTTCCCCGGTGCAGTGCTGGTGCAGTTTATGCATAAACATCTAGCTAGACGTAACAAATGCGCCTTTAGCAGGCTATTTGCAGTATTCCTCGGCTGTAAACAACATCAAGTGTCCTACAACAATAGGCCATATAGTACAGTACGCTCCCCATGCCTAGCTCGCGTGGGAACGTCTCTGCTATAAACTACAAGTTGTCGATGCGATGAGAACATGAAGGAAACTAGCCGATGGTAAGAGAGAGACATAGTCTGAGACACAATTTGGAAAAAAAATTTAGACTTCGGTGGCTATTTGTTTTATGTGAACGGCTAATATTTGTAATGCTCATCACCTGTGTTATCACCAGTTAAATCTTTAGACCAATTACAGATTTTAAACTTAATGGGAACCGAAAATAATTACGTAAAACAACAATCTTGCAAGTTTAGCACTCAAGCAAATAACTCATGAATTACAGATTTATCTGTAAAATCTGCATTTTAAAACCTAATGAAATTGAAAGAAAATAAAACAAAGCATTTTGTTGAAGTTAAGTTAACAATACATTGTACCACACTAGAGTGGTTCTAGAGTATGCAAATATGAGTTACATTGGTTGAAGACAGCTTCTTGTCGTACACAATGAGTACAACCCCCACTTAAATGAGTACAACCCCCACTTAAACCAGCTACCGTGCCGTCAAGTACGGTATTTGTATGAAGTACCAAATCATTACCTTCCATTATTCCAGTGGATGTAAACGTCAAGTGATAGACAAGATGTGGTCGGCTGTAATGTGAGAGTAATCACATGATATTAGAGCCGGAACTGCAAGGCTGTGATTGTAGCTCGTGGAGTAAATTATGGGAGTGGTTGGCTTTGGTGGATGATGACAGCGGGTTGTGGCTGAGAGGCATGTAAGATGGGAATGCTTGGGCAGGAATTTCTGATCGATATATTGGCTCATACGCTGCAATTTGTTAAACATAGCGAACTACCATATATTATAAGCAACTAGAGGCTCTGCGTTGTTAGTCGTCCTATTGCGGGATAAAAGTAGCCTCTGTGTTATTACGTCGTCTGTTTTATCTTTTATCGATAAGGTCACAATTTGTGGCACTTTTTGAATGTACGAGTATATCTTTTAATGCAGTATTTTGTTTCTGAATATAATCTGGTTGTCCTCCTCCCCAGCTGCAAGACACCTGCACAGGCACGTGCCTATTCAGCGCGGAGTACCACGCCGGAGCGTTGGCGCTGCGGGACAGCTCGGGCGCCTACCTGGCCCCCATCGGCTCCAAGGCGGTGCTGAAGACGCGCTCCACGGCCGTCACCAGGGACGAGCTGTTCTCGCTGGAGGACAGTCTGCCGCAGGCTGCCTTCGTGGCCGCGCTCAATGACAAATATGTCTCCGTTAAACAAGGTTAGTTACCTATCTGTTCTTGTTTATTGTGATGATCAACGGAAAGTGCCAAAAAAGAGTGCAATCTACTGTATAGCACTCAAAAGATGAACAATTCGTAATGAATAGCGGGGCTGTGTTTTAAAGTGTTCTGTAGCTATATTCTAATATTTCTGATAAGATTCGTGTATGGATTGTTACGACTGCGGATTCGAAAAAATCGTAAAAATTGCGATATACATACATATCTCATTTGTCATTTATCTGTAAAACTCGGAAAGAATGTGAAACCAATCTAATGAAATGAACTCAATTTTCTTATTACTTAGGAAATGTAACCAAGTTACTACACAAAAAGCCAATCAGACTTATTCACCCGACTTCCCTTCCCATGTCAAGCGGTGTCCGAGCGTACAATAGTAATTGCAGTCAAACAGACATACAGACGGACAGTGAAAGTTAATGATCACACGCAGCCAGGAACACGGATATTACACTGCAGGTGTTTCCCGAACATGGGGTTTGCTTTGTTTTGTGGAAATAGCGCTGATTAATAGTGTGTTCTTCATACGTAGGTAGTAGGAAATTGAATTTAAGTTTTATTTCTTTTATTTTATTTTTACGTGGGATAGGTTTGCGTTTGACTCCAGCCTGCCTGATGCTAGCTGTGCTCATTAAAATGTGCTCAATTTAAACAGCATCATCATTGTCCATCCATCTCAATCTTAACTTTAAAACAGTGTAGTTGGGTATAAAATAGGAAACTATTACAAGCAAAATCGAATTCGATTGATCAATTTTATCGAAAAACATCACGTATCTAAACATCATACTCATGATTACATGATGAAATCTTTCTAAAACACTGATGCTATTCGGGTCTTACAAACACCTTATTCAATACAGTACATCTCTTGTACCTAAATAAACAAACAAACAAACAGCTGGTACCAGAGTTCAGTTTCTCGCCACGTATGCAGATGCATTGTGCACTTCGAAGAACTCACCCATTGTTCTTTGTGCGGCGGCGGCGGGCTCAGACGAACGAGTGTGGTGTTTGTGGGAGACGAAAACTTACAGCCACAATTTAAATCTTTACGCTGTGTGCAACTTTATCAAGGGTAGATAAATAGATTCATAACTAATGAATTTGATCCGCAATTTAAACCAAACTAATGAACAGAAGTCTTTCTTGATCTATGATCAATTTTAAACGAATACAAACTATAATATAAAGTTTGAACTTTAATAAATTATTGAGCAATCTAATGCTTTATAACACTAAGCACTAGAATATTGAGCTGGTACTGGTTATTTGTAGTCGTTAATGGAAATAATGGCTAACATCACCTAGTTCTGAGGCAGTACCTCACGATTCTTTCTCAGAAGAACTCTCAATAATCTGCAACGGTTCTCAAGCAGCATATAATCGGATTGTGGCTGACACCGTTACAGCGGCAGAGGGCGCGGCGATCGCGGATAAGAACCTCGAACGTGAGGTCACGCCTGCCGCCTGCACTACACTCGTAGCAAGGCTTGGGAAACTTACTTACAATCTGGGGAGATTTCAAGACATTTTCCGCATGATTGCAGTGTGTGCGAAGTATTTGCGCGTTCAAATTTACTAAACGCGCAACATAGTACTTACTTACGCTCCTCATTATAAATTTAGTTATTTACGCCTCAAAGCTTAAAGGTGCGCATTTTTCGTGTATATGATAAACACCGAGAGTAAATAACTGCCTAAAAAGCTAAAGTCTTCGTTAGTATTCTAAAATGTTACCGTCAGTCACCTCGATCAATAAAAGTTACTTGTAATTTTCTCATCGGATGTGTTGGAAACTTATATTGCTTATTTGAGCTCCAAACAATGAATTATCAACCAAATTTACATAATTGTATTTCCACTTGTAATTTCATGCATAAAATAAAGCTAACGCGAGTATGAATGATAGATATTAAATTACAAAAATGTCTACATTATTATTGTGTGGTATATTGTGCGGAAAGGTGGTTAACCTCATTTCTTAACTTACATTCTGTCTAGGTTTAGATATTGTAAAGGAACCGTTAGCACTTAATTCAATTTTTATGAACGCTAGCGGAACAAAAAACCTACATATCTGCAGTTTGTTATTCACAAAGCACCTGAAATTAACTCTTGAGGAAAAATGTTGGATCAGAAATTGCATTCTCCAAAGTTACACTGTTCTGTGTTACAGATATACAGCATATTTGTATTCTATGCAAGGTGAACTAAATATTTTGGAACATTTTACCATATTGTACCACATTATACGTACTGTTTACTCCTAGTCATTGATGCCGTGTTTTATTAAATGGCAGAGCTTTCCATGGCACAGAATAAGGTAATACGGTTGTTAGGTATCTATTCTAACCACGGAATAGAGAAACCAATACCTACTTAGAATTATCACTAAACAGCAAAAACTTAAATAAAATACGGGGCTAGACGGCGCTGTCTGAAATGCCACGGAATATTATTTTTTTACAGAATAGTGTGATTAACTGTAAATCCCAATCTCCCCACTCGCCTTATTTCCTAGTTTATCTAGTGTAGACTGTGGCTGATACCTACTGCAGTGGTGCATCTCACTCATTAACATGATTCAATTAGACGGAATGCTCGCGTGGAGACTGATCTGTCCTCGGATGTCTGTGAGTGTGGCTTATGTAGGGCTGCCAGGAACCATTGTGGACTCGTTGTAACATTCTTTCTCTTATTGGAAATGGTTTATATTGGACATAGAAAACCGCAGTTCTTATGTGAGGTGAGGACCCTTCAGTTTGGCAGCTGGTTTATAATAAATCTGTACGGTAATCTAATACCCTAAGCAGTGCTTAAAGTACGAGTATGTTATAGGAAACAAATCCAAAAGACCTTTTGATCGGTGATTTGGTAGTGACGATTTCAGTAATCAGTATTTATGACTGAGCATCACATTTAATGTCCTTAATTAAAAGCGAAGGCTAATGGCAACCATTTTTATAATGTTTATAAGCAAGTAACAACCGTTGAACATTATTAAATCGATGATTATGCTAGTACGTGTGGGGTCTGCGCACGCGCCGATATTATTACACAAAAACGGCTCTCTGAAGCAAATGACCTAAAATCAAAGCGAGACCCCCTGCCTTGTTAGGTTAGACTAATTTTATTGTCAAAACATGTACTAAGTATATAAGCAAGTAACCCTGGGGGGCGAGCGCATATATTTGTACAAAAACATCTCTGCTTTCTACCGTTTCTCGCTCGGATGCCTGCGCGTGCACGGTATGTTGCCAGCTTTATTGCTCGTAAACCTGCCAGCAATGCTACCCGTTACATCGCTTATAATTTAATCATAATTAGCGAGATTCTTCAAAAGTCGTTAATATTTCGGTTACGATATTATGCTCAAGAAGTTAAAATATTTTGTATTCAGTATCGTTTTACTTGCAAATTATAATCATCTAGATTTTAAATAAAAAGCAAAAGGCCTCAGATCTTCCAAACTTACAAAGATAACTAATATGTCTGTACTGACTGTTCGTCTTCCCACCGCAGTCATGGATATCATATATTTGTGTATGTGTTCGGCAAAGTACATAAGAATTGAATGAATATCACAAGAAATAGATTACAAGATACAATACAGGTACCGACATACATCGCTAGAAACATTACCATTTCAGCATCTCAGCAGGAGGGCGGTGCTTGTACTGCTTGTAGCTTTAATTGCAATAATGCAAATAACGTACGTAATGCCTGCGGAAACCGTGTTGTGGAATATCTTTGTATATCACACCACACGCACATACAACAATATAATGTACACTGTAGGTGTCTATAACTGCGGTGGAAGATCTAACGAAGTTATACTATCGTAGGTAATATTACTTAATGTAAGTAATGTTATACATTATTATATTATTTTAAAACACTGAGCGAGATAGGTACCTACCTATCTCTACTGTACCGAAATATATTGCACAAATATATACACCCGTATTCTTAAACTTAACTCGAGATTTCTGCAACTTGGCTCAAAGATCACCGAATAAATCGCGTGCGTGTGGAAAAAACACCTCGATGTTATTCATAACCTCTGCTTGTACATCAGGTAGAACTTAATTGTTTATTTGGTGTAAATTTCTACTTTCAAAGTAAGCAATAGCAATAACTGACCAAACTCATCTTATTCCGATTTCTAAGCGTTTCTCAGCTGTTTTGAAATCTCGACCTCTATATTTGTGCGAGTCACGCGTTCGATTGAGAATAAATGCCGAGTCAATGCTTACTCGCTGACGCAGCATGTTTGGGGCTATCACTCGGATGGGCTTTGAATAACTGAATTTGAAAGCGGTAAAAGCACTTGCGCCGGCTCACTGACTTTCTTCAATTTGTATGTGTATCTAATGTCACCCTTTCTTTGATACTGAAAGGGTTAGATATAATTATTTCTTCACTATAGTACCTACAGACACTGTATTCAAGTATCCATAAACATCTCCCGCCTAAATAAACAACATATACTTTATTTTGACTTTGCATAAATGAATCTAAACAAGCATCTGACATACCTAACATTGAGCAGGTACAAGACGGGCTTATACAATTCAAGAATGGCCCGATGCATTGTATTTAAAAGAATACAACTTAGTATTAGGACCGTAGAGTATTCAGATCGATCAATATTGCAGTAAATCTACTCAGATATTGCATCTCGCATCTTGTAGCGGTACCACGCGGTCGACGGCCGCGCGCTGCGAGCTGCGAGCCGGGCCCGGCCGCGCCGAGCTGCGGGCGCACGCGAAACTATCGTTATCTGTGCTTAACTCTATTATTGTGAGGAGACTTGTTTACAAATAACGTACCAACAATGCTTTTAGAGTTGGATTTTTCCTTAGGCAACGGTGACCACTTTCTAGTTTCTATGACTATGAAACGAGTATAAAACTCTTCAAGCAAAGCTTGACAGCATTTATATTGTATTCGTACGTATGATAATATTAATATTGCCAGTTGCAATTTATTAATCCATTACCTAACTGCTGTAAATCTATAAGCTGAATTTCTCTGTGATGTATACGATGCAAGCTTACATAATACATTACTAAAACAAGTGTCGGGTGAGTGCATCGCTCGTAATCAACAACTATCCAGACTAGTAGTTTGTTTCCTTTCTTATTGTTGTATGCAGAAGCCATTTGAAAAAGTTAAAGTTACTTTTTATATCTGTCAGACGATTGCACTACGCCTAACCTACTTACTTATTATACAAACTTTAAAGTCCATTCCGCTGCTACAGGAAACTGCATTCAAGAAATGCAAATGCAAGATTAGCAAAAACTTGCGCTCTTTTTACTCACCGTCTATGATAAAAAGTTTGTTCTGCATTTGCGATATTTGTAATTACTAGCCAGCATTTAGTGGTCTAGTCGTGATTTAACTAAAGTGCCTATACCGCAACGAACTATCAATAATTTGTTTGGGTTTTTTGTTCTTTCAATACAAGATATATACCACACATTGATCTCCATCAGTACTAATGGAGGTCAGTGATACCACAAGTACCTAAAGAGAAACCTTATTTTTTACACCATACAAAGTTTTCCTGTCATACCTAGTCAGGTCATAAGTATTGTCACACAGTAAAAACTTTTCTTTTAGAATGCTGGCCACAAAAAAGTTTATTGAATTCGAATTTCGAATTGTTCATGAAAATAAAAATGTATACTTTTTAGAATTTTACTCATTTTTAAATATGGAGTGGACGCTTAAAGAAGACCGTGTTGCAGTTATTGCATTGCATCGTTGCGGTTACGCGCCAATTCAAATTTTTGACATATTATATATACATTGGCCCTTCAGATGGGGTTAAGCAGAACCACGGTGAAAAGGGTGTTAAATAAAGACTTAGGGCTTCGGGCATATCGAAGAAAAACAGGACATCGTTTGAATGCTCGTCTAATGGACCTGAGACTGAAGAGATGCCGCGCTTTGTTGAAGCGGTACGCGGGAAAAAAATATCAAGAAATTCTTTTTTCGGATGAAAAAATTTTTACCGTAGAAGAGAGCTACCTACAACAAACAAAATGATAAGGTGTACGCACACAGTAGTGAAGAAGCGAGCAAACGTATTCCGCGTGTCCAACGAGGTCATTTTCCATCCTCGCTCATGGTATGGTAGGGAGTTTCTTATTGGGGCTTAACAGAGGTACATTTTTGTGAGAAAGGTGTAAAAACGAATGCAGTTGTGTATCAAAATACAGTCCTGACGAACCTTGTGGAACCTGTTTCTCATATCATGTTCAATAACAAGCACTGGGTATTCCAACAAGATTCGGCGCCAGCTCATAGAGCGAAGAGCACACAAGACTGGCTGGCGGCGCGTGAAATCGACTTCATCCGGCACGAAGACTGGCCCTCCTCCAGTCCAGATTTGAATCCGTTAGATTACAAGATATGGCAACACTTGGAGGAAAAGGCGTGCTCAAAGCTTCATCCCAATTTGGAGTCACTCAAGACATCCTTGATTAAGGCAGCCGCCGATATTGACATGGACCTCGTTCGTGCAGCGATAGACGACTGGCCGCGCAGATTGAAGGCCTGTATTCAAAATCACGGAGGTCATTTTGAATAAACTTTATTGTCATAAGAATCTATGTTTTGTTAAGTTCATTTTGGTATATAAATGGTTACATAAAGAATAAAGTTGTTTCAATTATTTTATATTAAACATGTGACAGAATTTATGACCTGACTAGGTATATATACTTAAATGGTCACTAAAATTGTGTAGTGGCAAAGACAAATAATTTATCCTTGTCCAATTAAGCCCCAGTGGACAAACAGGAGGAAAAATACAGACAGCATCCACACTGCATCCCGCCCATTAGTGCATGTTTACCTACAGCCGTACTGTGTAGTGGAATAACTTGCTAGGGCCTGTACTATCAACAACACTTTGATTATATTACTCCTTTCGTTTTAATTATACTTGTATTATGTTTTCTGTGGTTTTACCTTGGTTTTCAAGTCTGTAACGTTTGGCTGATAGAAATATGGTGCTCAAATTAGTCACAATTGCCTAGTTATGTTTTTGTCTTTGAATTTCGGTTGTGTACAATGTCCATACTCATAACTATTAATTCGTCTCAGGCAGAGGAAATATTAATCTCTTTCATTTTTTGCTTCTGTGATATAGTTTGTTTATGTCTCATTTAAAAGACAAACTAGAAGGCTGTGGTACGGCTGTCAGTAATCCTATAGAAGTAGAAGTGAGCAACCCTGCAGAGCTCGCCTAATAGACAAGCAGAGTTGATGGCTTCTCGAGAGGCACCACTCTACAGAGACAGACTCGAGTTTACTCACATGATGTAAAGACTAAAGTTATAATATATATTATAAGTGGTAGGGCAGCATAGTGATTACATGTGGTAACTTAGGGTAAATAACATAATGGATATTTATACCTTTATTCCATTACAGAACAACAGGATAATAAGTGTTAGCTACCAAGATATGCTCATATTTCTGTGTTAAACTATGTAGTAGGAAAAGAAACCGTTGTTGGTATTGTTCGTATGGAATCTTTTAGTAGGTACAGGTAACTTATTAGATTTCCAGTTAAGTTTGAAAAGATCCCCTGACTTAAAAGTTTAATTCTGGCTAAAATTTGGTAATTGTATTTCTTAATTTCAAAGTTTAACTGTTTAGTCATAAGTTATAGCCAATATGTGTATGTAACAGTCCGTGTTCTTCCCCAGGAGTGGACGTGACGGCGAACCAGGACGAGATCTCGTCGCACGAGACGTTCCAGCTGGAGTTCGACTGGGGCACGCGGCGCTGGTACATCCGCACCATGCAGGACCGCTACTGGACGCTCGAGACCGGCGGCGGCATACAGGCCAGCGGGGATAACAAGTGAGTCAAGCATTTCATAACTCTCGGGGTCTTTCCCGCATTGAGTGGCTTAGAGAATCCTCCATAACAGTTCTCCAGATACATCAACCGTCTGTGCCTACTCACTCTGCCGTCGGCAAGATAATCTCCTTTTTGCCCCTATACTATCGCGATTATCTTGCCGAGGGAAGATGAAAAAGCTCGAAACCACAGAAAGCAGACGCACAGATTACTTTGTGTTCACAGACCTGCATGCTGCGAGCGAACTTTAGATATCATTTTTCCAAATGCTCTAACTAGCCGGATCAGAAAGCTTTGGTTTCCATATCGTATTGTTAAGTATCTAACATCTGCAATTTTCAAATTTGTGGTAGCTTTGCTTTATTTCATAGGTTACCTACTTCTAATTCTCGCATTACGTTATTTTAATTGCGTACAACTACATGAAGTTAGCTAAATTGCATTTTCAATCATCTCTTGTACCAGGTCTTCCAACGCCCTGTTCGAGCTGGAGTGGCAGGGCGACGGCTCGGTGGCGTTCCGCGCCAACAACGGCAAGTACCTGATGACGAAGCGCTCCGGACACCTCTACGCCAACGCGGACTCCATAGACGACAACTGCAAATACTACTTCTATCTTATTAACAGGTTAGAAAAACTAATAAATAAGCAAGACAACAAATCACGCATAAACATGAAAACATGCTCTGTGATAGCTACGTCGTCGTGGATCGTAGAATAATTGTTCACATGAAACCCTCACAGCATTGTTTAATTGGAATGATTGGCTGCAGCCTAGTGAATGTAGCCCAAGTAAAGCATCACATAAGATGTAGGCTTGCTAAGCAGAAACCGGTATGCTCGGAGTTCTATTTGCCTTGATTGCTTACAATATCTATCTCTTTCTTCCAAATATAGGAATATTTTTTGTACAATAATGTTCCGTGTGTGGTTGCAGGCCGATCCTGGTGCTGAAGTGCGAGCAAGGGTTCGTGGGTCCGAAGGGCGCGCGGCTCGAGTGCAACAAGGCTAACTACGAGACCATACAGGTGGTGCGCGGGCCCAAGGGACAGGTCTACTTTAAAGGTACATACGCTCGTAGATCTACATTATATTTAGTCTGAAACTCATGAGATAATTATGATAATAAATGTAAAGTTATATATTTCCCTTGGAAATTTAAGAAAAAAATGCCTTAAAGATGCGATATAAAACCGTCTGGGTCATAGCGAAACCCGCGATGTTCCCGGCGTTCGGTTCCACCTGTATTGATCCTTAGTCTCTTCTATATTATATATTCTCAAATTTCTATTAAATTGCTGATATCTTTTAGTTTGAAGATAAATCCATACATTGTTTCCATTGCAGGTCAGAACGGCAAGTACTGGCACGCAGACAGCGAGTCCGTGACGTGCGACTCGGACAGCTCGCAGGGCTTCCTGCTGGAGCTGCGCGAGCCCACGCGCCTGGCCATCAGGGCGGCGGCCTCCAAGGACTACCTCGCCGCCGCCAAGAACGGCAACTTCCGCCTCGCCGGGCCCGACCTCGCGCACGCCACCCACTGGGAGTACTAGGTGGACCTGGGCGAGGTGGTGCGGACAGGACTTGGGATATACACAGAAGGATAAGTGGGAGAGGAAATTCTAGCTTCGGTTACATTAAAGAAGTTGGATTTGATTGATTGAAGTCAAGAAGCTAACCAAGACTTGTCCGTATCACCAAATTAATAGCGTTTATAGCGCAGTTCACAGCTGCAGAACGAACGAAGGCGTAGGGTAAATAGAAATCTAATAGATAGGGCATTTATACCTGTTATAAACCTACTCTGGTCTACTTTTATGGTACTTCGAAATATCGTGACCTTAGCATCTTCTCGTTCTGTAGCCCTGCAACAAACTACCTGAACCACTCGAATGAATCTCCGGTGAGGTAATCCTGTTCACAATACTCTTCCATTATATATCCGAATATCTTTAGTATGCGCGTGTAAGGTTGTGTGGCGAGGAACTTAATTTCATATCTCAGGTAGCGATGCGCGCGCCGCCCGCACCAGCCGCCATCTTGAGCTCTCGCGAGACAAGATGGCGGCGACGAACGACCATTCGGCTGGTTCTGCAGAGAATCCGCTGGCGTGGCTTCTTTACTCGATCGAACGGGAATGTTGGTCAATGTCCGCCATTGACGACACATATTCCATTGCAAATTATTAAATTGTCTTATTTCCGGAGGCGGGGCGCGCGGCGCCATGTTGCATTTAGTACGTTAAGGTTTATACTCCCGCGCGAGCGTGCGCTAATGTGATCATACGAAAATATCGCTTCACTATTAATTATTGTAATCATAGATTTATTTTTCGTATTGGTGTAAGATCTGCCGAGAAATCGCTTTCCGAATAATATTTTTGTAATACCGTCTCTCGATGCTTGAATTATTTATTTTAGATGTAACCGGCTGTATGTAAGATGGAAGTGGTCGGACTATTTATTGGTGAAGTAGCGTCTAGTCGAGTCTGCCGGTACAGAGCGGCGCACAGACTGAACTCTACAAATCTTCCCAAATTACACTCGATCTTGTACCGTGACGAGTATTTTAAGTTTAAAACAGGGATCCACGCAATATCAGACCAGCTCTGGCTGAAGTAATCAGTGTAAGCTAGTTAAGTTATCGTAAGTAACGTATAAGTAAGCTTGGAGACGCCGCTTCCGACTATATTATCGTCCATTCCATGCTTTTTAGACTTACATGGGATTTATAAACCATTTTTTACGATTTTATAAACGTGTTTTTGTAAGTGGTGCGTTAGTGTATTGTATATAAGCGACGTCTAGCGGCGTGCTACTCGGCGCCGAGCAGGGGCAGGGGCTCTACAAACTGTTACTGTGGGAAGGATGCCGGTACTCGACATGTTTGTACGATAACGTCTTTGTAAACTATTAATTAATAAATTATAATCATTGTAATTATGTCTTGTTTTATTTTCACAATCCCAATTTATTTTAATAGATTGTTGGTAGATGTACCTATGTTATCACACATTTTCTAAATAAAATGAGTATATAGTACCTAATGTCCTAAGGTGACATATAAACAAACACACTTGTTATATTGAAAAACTTATATATTTTAATTAAATAGTTACATTAAATCTTTACAGTTCTCCCTAGCTAGTGACATTGGATTAGCATCGATGCATTTTATTGGTCAGAAATTAATAATAATATTTGTATAATAATTTAACTACATAAACTGATAAACAAAGTCTATTATTACTATTTGAACCGAAGTTAATTCAATAAGCAAAATATAAAAGAAAAGAAAAAAAAAACAATTTGTGTTGCCAGCTGAATTAGTCCGAAAGATCAAATAGATTTTAAATCTTATTGCCGCTCTGTAAAATGAGGGTTTTAAATGCTTGGAATTGGCTAATATTACAATCTTCAACTGGCAACACAAGAATATAATCCACATAATTTAGCTAATAACTAGAATAATGAGGGTAAATGTAAATAATACATGATTCGTAGCAAATAAAGTGGAATATGTGTGTTTGTACGCTATGTTACATACACGCCAATAAGCGCGCGGAAACAATAAGGCGACACTCAATTCTATCGTCACTACATTGGTGACGTTTGTCTGTATTTTTTGTTATTTTATTTATTTCGATTTTGTAGTGTCGAATTTAAGCTCTATGATTTCCCTTTTTTTACATAAAATAGGTAGGAAATTTCGAAAAGTCAAGTTTTTATATGAATATAAAACGAGTTCCAGAGAAGCGTATAGCTGGCGCAGCTGCCGACACTGTGACTGAAGTCCTGTTCACAAAACAAATGTAGCGCCATTTTCACTGTTTATAGAATAGAGACCAATATGTGATAACTGTAGTAAATATGTTAGTTCCAACATCAGCCTCGACACTTGTTTTGTGTAAAGTACTCCGCGTAATGTTACGTGATAGTCAAGGTAAGTATTCAGGTATATCGTACACTACTTATAATTTGACTCTAGTCCCACAAAACTGGAACAGCTATAACCTGGGACCACCTTGTAGAAAAAACAAAAAAATAATGGACTTGACAACTCAGTTAAGTTAGTTGTAATATTTTCTTTCTTCTTTAGTGAATCACTCGGGTCGATAACACCATATTTCTACGTCGGCTTCCTCAGGCATTCATAGTAAGTATAGTTAGTGTGATAGATATTGATTCCCATTCTGCCCTTTTTACTTGAACTTAAGGAGATTTCACACAGCGCCATCTAGCGCCATACTAAGCAAAATATTATAGTATAGAAGCAAGACTAGATATTCCACCAAATGTAATTTTCTTTGCTGGAATCTATTTCAGATGATAACTTAGGAAAGATGTGTAGTGTTGTTTATTTTTAAACTTCAACATATATTTAGAGCTGGCATGTCAGATTGGTTGTCGAGAGTAAATAAATCTGCGCGAGCGAGCCTGCTGGAGGGCGGCGCGAGCGAGCCTGCTGGAGGGCGGCACGAGCGAGCCTGCTGGAGGGCGGCGCGAGACACGCTGGATATAAGGCACGATCTACAACTTCACACCGATGTAACCGCACTGGGAATATGGCAGGGACTTTCATAAGCTTCAGCAAATATTTAGCTTTCTTAGCTACAGGTGAGGCATATGTTTGATTCCCGCAGTCATTTCGATCAGATAATTTCATATAATGCCTTGTATTTACGCATATCGAACCAATATATGATCACCATCAAACATTAATACAACTTGAAGTTTACAGTTTTACTTACTTTCATGTTAACCAGCAACACACCCGCCTTGCTTGATTACAGGATCTATATTTATTCGGTCTAAAGTTATAAAAGTCCTCTACCTTCGTCCCGATGTGTTTCAGACTTGGACCGAAAGCTAATCGCAGTAATATTGAGAAACTTCAACTAAATGTAGTTTTATCGAGTGAATGTATCACTCGTGGTACTAAATTCGGTCGCAAATCGATCTCTAACGTTACTAGGTTACATAGTTACTAATACAAACTACTTGTTGGTCTGTGTGTGCTCGGAACATTTATTTTATAAGTCTATAATAAACTTTTACATTGATTTTGTTATTATGAAGTTAAATTTTATTTTAAAATAAATAAATTTCATTTAGTACTTAATTTAAAGAAGAATTAGCATATTTGAAGGTGAAGGTGCCCTTTGATTAGGCAATTCACAATACCAAATTTATTTCAACATAAGTTAATAAAAAAAACGTTTGAAATGGGATAAATAGGTTGGTCAATTTTCTACAAATTTAATGTTATTTGTTTTAAAGTTATATTATCTGTGTAAATGTCCCGCGCACACAGCCCCGTGTCCTATGTTAGTTCACGTCACAGCGATACTGCAGTCTATCAAACGTTCATTTTACATTTAAATTTACTGTCACTATGTGATATATCTACTCATTTATATGTGATCCACTGTGAGAATTAATGTTTTTACCATTTAAACACAATATTACATGAGTAAGGTATCTAGCAGGATTCAAACCTGGATAAAGAACCTTGTGTCTAGTACTAACTAGTATATTTCATTAACGGTGGACTAATTTGATAAAACATAAATTAGTACTCAAATTCGATAAATAATATACATATAGTTTATATAAAGCTATGATTTCACTCTCACAGTAAACCAACAAGTCAAGGTTTGGTGTTACAATGTATTCGTCACTGCCTTAATTTAATATACTTTTAATTTGTTAACCTACACCTCCTATCGTAATAATAATAGTTCCTCGCGAGTCCTGCCGCGGTCCGGACAACACAATAATAATTATTAAAAATAATATATTACTTTATCGGTAATAGTAGAGTTATACAATAATCAATAGTTTATCTGTTTGTTTGAAGCGGGCATCTTACGGACATGTATACTATCTGTTTGCGGCGGACACGTGCTTCTTTGAGTCGAGCCGAACAAACTGCAGACGGGGATTAAATTAATTAATAATACAGTTTCAAATTATAAATATACGAGTTGAAAGAAACTGCATTTAATTTATGTAAATAAAGAATACCTACATAGTGAAGTGATTTAATACAAACAGTAATAATCGTGAGGCGTGGAAGCCAATCCAGCCAATCACAAGTCATCACACGAGTCAATATATGTAGTCAATACACATGATTGTGCTTTGAAAATATATTATATGAAGTGCATATAGATTTATCGTTTTTTGTATTAAAGCATTGACTTCAATCTCTATTTTCCATCTGCAGTTTCCCCGACCCGAGACAGTTACATATATTAGGATCTTGCATACTTCCATTCCTTTACAAACGGAATGTTCACACACACTGTTTACAAGCTCAATGTAGCGAGGACGGCACACCTTGATTTATTATACAGGTACATGATATAACTGTAATCGTAACATATTTCATTTATTGTAGTTTTGATTACTTATACTCTTAAAGAATTCTCACATTTGATTTGTTTGTTTGTGAGTTTATTTCCTAGCTAGTATATAATGTACCTAAGTATATATAAATCATGCTATACTTGTACTTGTGTGTGTGTTGTGTTGTGTGTCCGCAAGACCGGTGTAGAAGCATCACGCGTGTAGCGAGCAGGCCTACAGACGATGGTTAGCGCTCAACCTGGAAAACAAATAATAAATTAAATAAATAAATATTCCGGGACATTGCACACAGCGCCACCTAGCCTCACACTAAGCAACGCTTGTGTCGTGGGTACTAGATAACGGATATAATACTTATATACTTTTCTTTTGTAAATACATACTTATTATACATAGAAACGACCAGACCCAACACAAGTAATTATAAATTTTAAAATGCATAAATAGGTACCTACTATAAGATATATATATAGGAGAAAAAAATATTAGACTTGTAAGTACTGATATTTTTGGCAATATTTTACAAATAGCATTGCTAGTTTCATAAACATAATATAATGTATCAAGCGTATGTTTGTAACTTCTTTAGCCTCAAAGATTTGGCAGTAATTTAATGCCTCATACATATTCTTGGTGGACAGACGACAAACATATTTTGAATTTATAGTTTCAGCATTGTGCAATGTGTATGAAGTGTGTGAATTCCGGGTTTTTGTTTAATTTCTGGTCTGTAGTGTAGCAGGTAGAAGTGTCTGACCTGTGGTGTGGGCTAGGACAAGAAGGGGTTGGGCGTGTGTCTGTGCGCGGGCGGGGACCAGGGCGAGGCTGTGCGCGGCGCGGGGAGCGGCGCCGGCGCCCACGGGTCGCTGCCCGCCGCTGACAGGGAGCCTGGAACGTGACATTATAGGTAAGCAAAAATAAATTTAAATAACTTAAAGCTTTAATCATTTCTTCTCCAAATATAACTGTACTCATATCTAAAACATCTCAATAAAACATCTCTAGTAACAAATAATATCCTATCACATTGAAATGAAATAAACAAATTCTCTATTCCATTTTCAATGAACAACAGGAACGATAAAACGTGTACATGTGTGGTACACTTGCTTGGAAAGTCATTCAAATTATTGATAAGTTTTATCAGTGTTCAAACTATAATTCTTCGATCCAAGTTAAAATGCATATTTAATATAATAATGCGTGCTGTTTCGTACCCATCGGCGGCATGTTGTTGAGGTGGTTGTGCGCGGGCGCGGGGAAGGCAGGCAGCGCGGGGGCGGGCGCGGGGGGGAACGTGAGGCCCGACAGACCCATCTGCTGCTGCTTCAACTCGTTGATGGATAGCTTCGGCTGGAATTACACATGGATTATATAATTGTTAGACATGAACGTGTTTATTGATTTATTGATGTTTATTGTCCCAACATTGTTTTTTAGTATGGATGTAGTACAGAAATCCGTAAGTGAAATGCTAAGTTTTATCACGAAACAAAGCGAGAAGAGCCACTGCAGCCACTAGAAAATACTAGTTCCTTTGTGTCGCAGAGAAAGCGCGAATAACTAATGAAATACATTTTTTTTAATATAAAATTCTAGTCTGTTTTTATCTTCCAGATGTTGTATGGAAGAGTCACCATTACCTGCAGCTAGCTGAGTGTGTGACAGGTGCGTACTCACAGGTTGGTGCGCGGGCGGGTCCGCGAAGGGGTTGAGCAGCGGCGCCGGCTCGGCGGCCGGGGGCTGCAGGAGGCGCTCCAGGTTCACCAGCGAGCTGTTCTCCCCGAGGAACGCGGAGGGGGACTTCTTGATGGCGCCCGTACTCGCCGCCAAGGGGGACGGCTTCAAACTTGTATCTGGAATACACGGCAAGGATAATGTTAACTTGAGGCTGTGGCCTGATATGGAGACATCCTCCATGCGTTGCATACTTTAATACTAAAAGACGTGTGCTGTGACCACGGTATTAATACACATTGGGGAGTTACCATAAATATTGTTACAAACACCCAGATAACACTATCATGTAGTTATTGTGTACATTTTGTGGTTTGAACAAATTTGACAAAAGTGGTGTGAATGTAGACTATTTCAATGTGAAAACGGTCATGTGGTGCGTCCCGTAGTGATTGTTGTGTCATCTCTGTCTAGATAGGAAATGATATACGGCTACTTGTTACTGCTTTGACAATGTGTGTATGGCACTAGCATTTACTCTTTGAAAAATGTTCTGCAATATTATTAGTTACCTAGCGCAGTGAGGTCGAAGGGGTCTGTGTCGGTGTTGTTGTTGTGGTTGCGTCGCTGCGAGAGCGCGTCGAACTGCTCCAGCTCGCTCGACGACGGGGACGACAGCACCGACGTGGGGGACTTGCTCTGGGAATGAGAAACACAACAATATTAGTATACAAGGGCGATGAAGCTGTCAAAACTTCTTTACTAGCCTAAAAAGAGCTTATAAATCATTAAAAATTCAAAAAGAGCTTATAAAGGCAAAAGGAAATCATTCAAAAACGACTCCGTCAATCACAAAAGATCAGCAGTTTCCTGATTGACAGTTTGGTTTCCCTATACACATAGGTAGGAAACCCGAGTATCGCGAATTCATCATTTCACATTTAACGTATGTAAGTATTCAGACAAAGAATACTTACATACGGCCCAAAGCGTTAATAAGAGGTGACTGGTACAAGGACGCTTCTAAGTCGCAAACATCGGCTTGGACCTTGCCAGCCACCCTGTTCATGCCAGACGGAGAATGCACTAAGGTCCTTAGTCCTTACATACGGGCCAAAACGTCATCGGTGTATATAGACGCCATGTAGTATACCTGTAACAAGGTGGCGGGCGCCCAGGGGTCGGGCGGCGCGGGCGCGCTGGCGGCCGGCGCCCA
>OZ026823.1:129130-159306 GCA_964023185.1 Macaria liturata
ACGCGTCCGCGCTCGTGTCCTGCGACATAGCGTATTCATATATCTTACAATTATAATAGCTCAGCTAAGTCATTGGTCATTCCTGTTCACAATCAAAAAGGTGTCATTTTTGGTTTGTTTGTAGATTTGTAGACAGACACCGCATATAGCTTTGTTACATAACAAGGGTGCAAACAGTGACGTGATTACCAGTATGATGGTAGTGTAGGATCTCGAGAATGACGAGGGCTTTTGAACTCGAAAAACATGGCGACATCGCTGGCATTCACTAGTTATAGTATTGGTGAAAATGACACACTTAACTTAATATTATTTGTGCTCAGGTAGTGCATGTACTCGTAATGTGTAGAACATTCCTTCCATAATCTAAACGCAACGTGAGGGGTATTCTAGCAGTATGTACTGTGATTGTTTTATTTGAGAAATTACTATAGCTTCTGAAACAAGTATAAATAAACAAATATAAAATGGCACTTATTTGTGTATCAAGATCTAGCTTCAGATACCACACACGACCTTACCATGGCCTCGTAGTACATGCCATAATCCATCTGATACGGCTGAGGAAATGTCGTTTTTTCAGTAAAAAAATATATTAAAATCTACATTATCTCCTACGGTAACAAAAGAGAATGCAAGTCGTTATAGCTATTCAGATTTGTACATCAGCGAGGACCATTTGAATTCGAACTTATAACATATGGTCGCGAAACATTAAGAAATTTGTATGAAGATATTTTCACGTCAAGTTTAATAAAAAAAATGCTGCTTCACCCCCAGTATTTAGTTTTCATTATATTTATTTCTTACGTGGGATAGGTTTACGTTTGACTACAGCCTGCCTGATGTTAAGCATTGCTGCAGCCTAGGATGTAACACGCTTACCTAATATCAATCCTTTATCGATAATGATTTCAATTGTTTATATGTATGGCGTGGTACCTGTGCGGGCGGCTGCAGCGGCAGCTGCCAGGGGTCGGGCGCGGCGGGGCTGAGGTTGACGTCCAGCAGGTCCAGCAGGTGCGAGCCCCCGCCCGCCGGCTCAGGCTGTCTGCAACCACAACACAACTTTGTTAGCTACACTTGTATAAATAAACCTGTCTGCAATCACAACACAATATACTGTTACCACAATCTGTATAAATATACACAGAGAGCTGCTTCCCTTCTCTCATCTACTGGAGCAATGCAACTCAAATAAGAGCATATTGATATGACATCCAAGTGTGGAACGTAGAGAATGTATACGGACATTGAATGTGCATGATTCAGCCTCTTCTGTGTGTACATTTTGCTGTTACGTTCGGATTTCTTTCTGTTCCAAAACCAGAATGTTCTCTAACAATAGACCATTCCAAGGTACATTGTAGTTTGCCGAAAGACATTAATTGAAATACAGTACAGTCTCTGATGTCAGCATGCATATTATTCATAATCTTGTTGAATTGTTTGTCGTTATCACGCTGTCAGGTAACTGAATGTACGCTTCCGGTCTAACTACGCAGGCCTTGTACAAATTGTAACCAAAAATAAAATAAACAATCCAGTCAGTACAAAATAAAACAAAAAGACTAACTGTACATTCTGTTCCAGCCAGTGAAAGCATCCTATAAACCGCCAGCTACTTTTGCGACATTCGCACTTTTTGCTCTTCTCGGGCTTTTTTCTGACTTCTTCTGGCCTTTCTGGTGGTTTTCCATCTGGCCACTTGGACATCCACTTCTTGGCCAGCTCTGCCAGACTCGGCCAGCATGTGCTGGGACGCAGGGAGGGGGTCCAGGTCAGCCAGCTGTGATCCAGCACTGAGGAGTAGCAGAGGAAGCTCTGCCGGAACAACTCCTGGCGAATGTACTCCTGCAGGCTGGAGGGAAGGAGGATATAGGAGGTGTTTGGAAGGGTTTCATTAGATTGGTAAAAAGTAACTGGTAAGGATATGTGGAAAATGTTGTTGGGACATGTCGGACATAGTTGAGCCTTGAATGTTTCTACAGACAGCTTAAAATTTATAACTCGTCGTCGCTTTTGATGCAAATTACTACGCATAAAGAGAAAGGAGTTTGCTTACTTGTTTTTACGTAATGTAGTTCCAACTCGCATCCAACATCAGAAGACCAATTTACGTTTGTTCTAGTACCAGGCGGCAGTGATGATCAACACTGACAGTTATTTAGAGGTCAACGTCGAAAACTCTTCGTGTCTGGCGGAGTGACTTAGTAAAGTGTGTACGTACTGGAAGTCCTGTTGCGACTGCGAGAGCGCGAGCTGCAGGCGCACGTCGTCGGAGCGGCGGCGGCGCTCCTCGCGCTCCGCCTCCTCGCGCGACATGGCCAGCGCCAGCTGCAGCTGCAGCTCCTCCTCCCCCGCCGTGAGGGGCCGCGCCAGCTCCGCCTCGCGCCCGTTGCCCAGCTCCGCCTCCGCGCCCAGCTGGAATGAGACCAGATATTACCTACTGAGCATGTAGAGTAGCTCACAAAGCCGAAGCTAATATTTAACTTATTGATAATGTAGATGGATATCCATAAAATACAAACATAGATCCACCCTACACTTGGCTAGCTATGCTAGCTGACAACTTATATAATATTATTCTGTTGCCAAGCATCTATCAGCGTGCACCGATCCAGTTTGAGAGCCAATCCACTCCAATACAAGCATACTTCATCTTCGTCTAGTGTAACTTTTCTCCTCTGGCGTCCTGATGTTCATACGTCTGGCAAGGAGTGCAATATCTACTTGTGACTCGATGATCCACCATCTTGCAGTTACACATCCCCGTACCTGCGGGTAGACGGGGCTGGCGGGCGAGTCGAGCGCCCCGTCGCTGCCGAACCCGCTGGCAGACTGCGCGAACCTCTGCTTGGCCTTCATGGCGCGCTCGCGCTCCGCCTTCAGACGCTCCTCGTCCTTCAGCAGGATCACCAGCTGCTTCGCCTTCTCGCGCACGTTCAGACCTGCACACACACATAGCAAATAAAATAATATAATATAAAAAAATTAAAACTTATTGTCTAAAGATTTTTTAAGTAAGTGCCTCTTTTTATGTTGTACCTAGTTAGAAGTAGTATGTTTAGTTTTTCTACCCTTGTTTTTATATTTTATCACAGCAAATAAAGAACTTCTGAAACAAAATTAATACTACTTCATCGCGAAATTTATATACTTCTTCTTCAATTTACACACATATAGTAAATACATTTATAGAAAGTCGACATATATGTTTAGCTGATACAGGGAGCTGATGTAGAAACCAGCTGACTGACATATTAGCTTACCATCCAAAATTTGGTCGTTTCCAAATTTGAAGGGCTTTTTGTTAGCCATGACGTAGATGTAACCTGAATTTTCGGAATGAGGACACTCCAAGTTAGGAAGTTTCCACTTTAAAGTTTAAACTCGATTCCACTTGTAAAATGCTGCATCTAAGTACGGTGATCCTTGATTGAGTGCTGCGTTCTAAGCCGATTTCGAATAGAATATCACTTTTATATACACCAAGAAATTAGACAATAGAAAATAGACTTAAATATTTTAAAATGCTGCACATTGGGCGGCCTTATCGCCTTAGGCGATTTCTTCAAGGCAACCTTTTGGACGGATTTGAATTCAAGGCATTTTGAACTTTAACGCATTTAGTAATGAAACTCTTTTTACCTTGATCCTTCCCCTCCTCCATGTACTGGAAGTCCTTGAGCGTCTGTATGGCGTAGATGTTCTCCTTGCACTGCAGCGCCACGCGGTCGCTGCCCGTCTTCAGCAGGTACTCGAGCAGCACCAGCGCCTTGTACACGTGCCGCCAGTTCTTGCCGTGGTCGTTGAGCCGCTTCCATATCATCTGGAATCAATAAAATAAATAAATATTCAGGCACATTCTAGCCCCACACTAAGCAAACGCTTGTGTCGTGGGTACTAGGTATCGGATATAATACTCATAGAATGCATCAATTGTAAGTACATATATAACTTTCCTAATCAGTCAAATCTGAGCGGGAGTCACGGCTCTCTTTGATGAGGAGGAAGAGGATAATGTAAAACGAGTTTTAGACATTTGTTATAACAGGCGGTTATAACAACTTGCTGTGGTCGTTGAGGCGCTTCCATATCATCTGGACTATAATATAACAATACTACGTTATGATACAAGCTGCACTAAATATGTTTATGTTTGAAAACTTTCGTCATTACTATAGATCCTGTTAGTAAGGGTGAGACAAAGAGGCACATATTTTTTTAAAGGAATGGGCTTGCACTTGACCTTAATTCGACTGATGGTAAGCAATCATTACGTTCTAGGATGGAGTGCTTACCTAGTGCTTACCCACTTACCCAGTAAGAACCGATGCACTCCCGTTTTAAAGATGACAAGATTATATTCCGCGGGGAACAGGGAGTCAGGCAGGGAACGACGTTTTTTGCCATTCTTGTGAATAAGGCCAAAAATATTAGTTTCAATCATACAAGCATTATACATGATGCAGTCTGCTACAAGAAGAATTTGTTTTTGTTTTATATACAGCATATTCTTCTTTAAATTTGTGTGGTTAGTACAAATTATATCCAAAAGGAGACGGTATGATAGTGCTTTTATTCTTGAGATTTATTGTACTCGGTACTTGTTAATTTATGGACTTATATACATGTACATATGTACCTGCATAATTTCAGTGAATGCCATGACGTTGTATGTGAGGTCGGCGATCTCCGCCATGAGGGTCGAGGAGGGGCCCCATGGGTCATTCGACGTCGCCTCGCGCACTTTAACCTGGAATACCATACACACACCATGTTATAGACTTAGATAAATACCAACACGAGTGGGTAGCATTGCTGGCTAGCGGTCATATCAAATGAGCTCTATACTAGACCTCGCTTTCACACTCAAAGATTTATCTCTCACTAAAACATTATCATCATCATATCCCCTCATCATCTATACCCTCTTAATGAAATGTTATAATGATATGCTGATATTATTATTATTAAGGCCTAACTTACTCACTATACTTACTTAAATAGCCTAACTTACCTATTAAACAATTAACATAAAAACCTACTAATATATCTAACAATCATTGTCACAACTTAATGCTGAAGTGAATTTAACTTGCAAGTACTTTCAATTGAGTCTTTAACTGAAAACAACACAATTGTATAATTTAATTTTTGTTCAACGGAAGAACCCTGGCACCGCGACACAGGGAATCCTACAGCGGTTGCCAGGGACACCTACAATGTTAACAAATGTATTAAGGCAAATAAAAATTATTTTATCTTATCTTATCTTATCATCATCATCATCAACAGCCCCTAGAGCCAAGTGCAGAGCAAAATTCTGCATGTTTTGCCCTTCTCTTGTCGATTTGTCGCCTTCAATCTTTTTATTAAGACGTCTGTGTTACTTTTCTAAGGATTTTCTTTATTGAGTATGATCTTGAATGAGTATTTTTGAATATATCAGTTTGCCCAGTGTTATGTGGAGGAACAATTACTCACTTCTCTTAAAATTAAAATCGTTCTTCGTTAATATTTTATATGTCATGAGTTGTTTTGTAAACCTGCAACTGTATTTATCTAAGTACATTACCTAAGCAACAGTAGTCATAGTTTCACCGCAAATTTCGACCACCTAAGGCTTCAAGCCTAGCCTGAATACAAACATAGTCGGAACTCTAGTGCTTCATGGTTCAAGGCCTGCCGTATCGATCTCAGCGGTCGATGGGCTATACGTATATACGCCTATGGGGCTTGACAAATACTTATCAACATTAAATTAAATTTAAATTTAATCTGTAAATATGTTGTCTTTGTGTATCATTATTGTTTATGTGTCACTAATACTGTATTCTCTCTAACTTATATTTTTGTAATTATTAATCACATTTAGATCAAGCTGTGTACACATATTTTGGAATTTGTTCTGGATCAAAACCTTTAAATGTATATTCAGTTCATTAAGAACACATTCTGTTTTGTGTGTCATTATAAAATAAATAAATAAATGGTTTCAATGTGTGAATTTTAAATTTGACAGTGATATCAGGAGCATTTTTATTTTTATTAATACTGAATGATAGGTTGAACAAGATGCGTGGCAGGTGGAAAGCATCACGCTTGCCTATTAAAATAATCTTTGTCAGTTTTTTTAAACCCAGATATTAAGTAGTAAAACTGGCTAAAATACTTTACTTATACAAACAGAACAGATCTGTTGTTTGCTGTTAATTAACGCTTATCAAGCATCATCGATCTAGACCGTTTGCCTAGGAGATATGAATCTTTATATTTACACTTACTTTTTTTTATAAGAGAATAGTAGATTTATGAAACAGCGTATTTAAAAGCCGTCTCACTGTCACATAATGACGAGTAAACACCTGAGCCGGCTGGCATTTTATAGCGTCGGCAGGTCAAGGCGAATGCAAGCCTCACAATACGCACGGTTATATGTACAAGTACGTGAATTCAATTATAACCGGTGTGTAGTGGCAGCCTCTAGTGAGAGCTAGTCCCATCACAGGTCAGATAAGTCTTTATTTTTCGTTCCCATCCACTGAATAGTCTGTGCGTTGCAGAGGCCTGTGTGTATCTGTGGGTGAGTATATCTAGTAGTACCTAGTAATGAACACATTTTGACACTTTATTAATAGAACATTATATTTGTCTGTTCAGACAAGTCCTTGGATCATGGTGTTCGTTTGTATATCAGCTCACCTGAAGCGACAGTCAAACAAGCGAACACTCACCTAAGGTGGAGCATGCATGTACTGGATTGGACTACTAATATATTGTACGGCCAACTCTTTGCCTTGACTGTTCCGTGTCTCCAGAGAAGTAAGTTACTGTTAGTAAAGGTGTAGATAACGTACCTGTGCATCGGAGTAGTTGTGCGCGAGGTTTTTAATATTTCTCCTGAGGCCCGCCACGTTTACTTGCATATCGTCCCGACCACGGGGCATCTGGAAAACAACACGTAATACCATTACTTAATGTATGTTTAATATATATATTTGATTTTAGGTACTTACTACGAAATAAGTAAAGAATATAAAGGCAAGGAATAAGACTCTGCTTAGAAGTATTAAACCAGTGTTTTCTACAGCAGCAGAAGAAAGAATATGTATCTACATATATACCTAAACACAATATTGTCATGACATAAATATACACTCAAAGTAACCAATACAATACAATACAATACAAAAAACCAATAGATTGATTTAGAATGTTTCTATGAATGTTCGATTAGTTTTAGTATCTCAGGTATCATCTTCATGCATTACAGCAAGATTTAATAACTGTTACAAAGATGCAATATAAATAAATGTACCATATTATCTTAAGGAAAATGAGATGAGTAAGTACTATGTACCATAATCGAATCACATAAATTCAAGGAAACACGAGTTTTATTTACATAAGCGGTATTTCCGTCGGCACGTGGCGTGGAGTACCTTCCTAGCGACCTTTCTACGTGACCTACACCAAGCTGCTTGCCTTAACTTGAAGTATGTGCTATACAGAGGATAATCAATTCTTTATGACAATAAACTAAATTACGAATAACTATTAAATATTATGTCATAATATATCCTCAGTCAAGATGAGTAGTTACCTACCTATTAATGAAATTTCTAAAATGAAATAAAACGTTTCGCCAAAATCAGCCACAAAAGCAAACGTAACGCTTTAAATAAGTACAACTAACCGGTCAGTAACACGTTCTGCTAATTATAATTAACTTTCAAGTGATCGCTGTGGAACTGTAATTGGCTTAACACGACACAAATACTCAGTACGTACTGAATTGCTCAAATACTTGCCGGAATAGCCAGTTTTGAATAACAAAACCAGATACTAAATAGACGTGGACAAATGAGAAGTCGGAGTCAAAAGTAAATCTTGTGTTTAAGTTGACTCAAAATTTGATTAGGAATAATATTTTATTTTTTTATAGAAGCTATACGAGACTGGAGATAGCTATGTTGGATTAGAAGGTAAAAAAATATGAAAAGACATTAACTGATAACTAAACAATCTTTTACTTTTTTATGAGTTTAAAGCTGGATAACATAAAAAATATCTAGAGACGACGAATTTCATTCGACGCAAAACAAAAAAGCGGTACCCAGTACGTGATTAATTTTTGTGACCGAATTTCTATGCAATGAGAAACATAAAAAACTTGAAGCGAATAGACCGATACCTTATTATTTGCACGTCAGCTACAAATACTAGATAAAACATCAGAGACGCAACAGTTCCATTTTCTCTACAGACATGCTCTACGGTAGATCACAATGTTTATTTGTGCGGGTGTCGCTTCAAGTGACCCGTTCAAATGCGTACGGTGTAAAAATGAGTATAAAATCCCCACATACTACTGGCTACACCTAGTTCTAACCGGCTAAAACTAGGTGTAGCCGCACTTCGGGTATTAGCCGTAACATATATACATATAGAAACACATTATACATAGCCACGCAGTCTAGTTCGCGCCTTGCTAGCCCCGAACAAACCGATAAGACGTTTTTATCACACGGCCAGGCCGTCGAACCTGAGAACACTTCCTATATTTTTTTCAGACAGACATTTGATCTATAATTTGCCTGAACAGATAGCTAAACAAAAGATACTATTGTAGAATGAATACATGTGAATACAATTGGGAAATGATAATCCAGGGATCGACAAATCTAGAGCAATAAAGGCGTACCTATTATTTATTTATTTTAATTTAGGGCCATTTGACCACTCGATAAGTTAAAGTGACACCCACACAAGGGATACTGGGGAACACACCTAGGGCGCTTATCGATATTTTTTATAATTTAGGGATGTTCTAGGGTTGTGGTCAAACGCGAACCGGTACAGCAGTGTGTTTCACAATGAGTCGGATACGGATCCGATTCGATTGAGACGGAAATCAATCGGCATGGAAAGATTTTTTCCAAATCACAATGATTCCATACGATTCTTATGACAAATTTATTCAACAGTAAAATCGGAATCGTTCCCTGAGCCAAAAGCTAGCGGATTCGCCGATTTACACTTAATTATTTATTGATTTATTTTTATATATAATTATTCATATGAAATCTACAGTAAAAATGGTAAAATTAGCCTTAAAACTTATATTTTAAATTACTACCATTGTATTTAATTTCTACTACGAGCGGATCGGATCATATCAGACTCATTGTGAAACACCATGCTGGTCTGGAAAGGAAATGGCCCTGAGCTCCAAACAAAGAATGTTATTTCGGCACAACACAACAAGGTGGTAAACAAAGCACGCTCATGCGCGTACGCACGTATTTTTATCGCGGTGTTAGCGACCTCTCGCATTATTTGTGTACGACACGAATTGGTAAATAAAAGACGGCGCCTCGTATGAATATGTATATAATTTGTTTGGCAGAAACTATTTTGGAAATGTTTAGTAACAAAGCAGTTTTCCAACAATAACGATGGCTAGAATACTTCAGAATGTTGGGGAAATTTACTCGTTTTACTCGACTTTCTTCAGTAATATTTGCACGAACAAAGTTTGTAGTTTGTACTTATTTAAAATGCTTTACAAATATAAAAAAAATGAAATTGAACAGAATTTATTAACTAACCAAAAACAGAAGCAAATCACCAAAAAACTTGGGAACGTTATCTTAATGTCTATCACGAAACTATTAAATGAAACTTGAGCTAAAACAGATTAACTTTTGGATAATGTAAAACAAGCTGATGTATGGCATGTTTATAATTATCCTGCACACATTGTGATCATGATAACAACCTTCATCAATGATATGCGGTGGCTTTAAACTGTCTGCGTCCTTTTATCACTGAGGTCAAGTGATCATGATCACATTGAGATTGCCTCCACTGACTGTTGCTATAAAAAAATATAAACAAGTTGTAGGCAATCTTAATTTTAAATTTACCCAGATAAAGCTTTCGTTAAAGAAAACTGCTATTTAATGAAAGAACGACCCCACAGTAGGTACTTAAAAGGTGTAGAACAAAAGAAAAACATAAATGTACAAAAAAACTTTCAGAAGAATTGAGAACCTCACCAAGAAAGCAATAAAAAAGGGTTGGTGTTTATGACATTGGTACAAATGCAAATTACATAACTCTACATGTCAGGAGTAAAGCGCGGAATTGAGCTAACCGGGAAGAAAGCCGTTGTACAAGCTAGAAGTACAGATCCGAAGTAGGCAACATATTAACTATGAGATATTGTTTTGTATAACAACCAGCGGCTAATAAATAACATGACTCATTCAAAATAGCTTTTAAAGGAGTGATTGTGACAAACTGGGAGAGTAGGTGTATGGGTCAGAGTGAAAGCAGTCTACGAGATAGATTGACGTTAATATCTGCCGTGAATCCCGCTTGCGAAACATATTTCAAAACTACGACCCACTCTCGCTTTCAATGAAATGGGTTTTGGAGTGAAACATATAATAAAGTACAAAGTTTTAGTAGTCAAATATCGATTGTACAGTGTTAAAAAAAATCGTGGTTCCATATTTGTTGATAAGAGTCTAACGAGGTAACATTGAAACATTAACTAAATTGTTTGTTACACGCATATTACGCGTATTTTAAGGAACTAACTATAAGAGGATATTTAATAGGATTTGGAACTTTAAACACTTCTTTAGCTCATAAAAACAATAGCTAATTAACGTAATATTCTAGTATTTCCGCAATATGTTTTAGATACATTTTACCGGCTTGTTGTGTGTTAGTTTAGGAGCAAAATTATTCAGCTTTGAAAACTGGGCATATCCAATTTACAACCTATGAAAGACGAAAAAATAGAATATACAAAAGAGGCAGCAAAAAGCAGATTTTATGTGGCTCTAAAAAGAGGGTTGTTAGTGGTGCAAAAACAAATACACAGCTCGGTTCAAGCGGCTAGCATTCTACGTGATGCGTCACTTACTTTCAGTGCATAGAATGCTGTGTATTAGCTTTTGGATATGCCTGCCGAGGTGGTGGCGAGTGAAGCCGCTTCTGTTGACAAACACACACAGATAAACACACACAGTCCCGACGCACAGTAGCACACACATGCACAGTAGTCAGTAGCCAGAAGACACATTAGTTAACATTATTTTAGAAGTAGCTAAAGTGACGACGAGTAGCTATAGTGACGATACATATCTGTAAACTGTAATGTTACAGCTACTGAGTAGCTATTAAAACTTGACGACTAAGGAATTAACTGTTCCATACAATGAACAACGACGACCCACATTATATTTAAGGAACATCGTCCATAAATTAAAAGTAACCTTAATTTGCTTTCATCCCTGTATGGCCAAAAACCCATATCTGTTTAATTAAACTCATCAAAGATATATGTACAAAATCTATATAAGTAAATAGTTATTTTTATAAACTCTAAGAAAAATACAAAAACCAATTCAAACACAAACGTAGCAACAGACAGGTTTGCCAAATTAATTCCTGAGCGAACACACGAAACTGTTTATCTACTATGCATTTAGGTCATTGACTGTCTCACCTGGTAGACCTCAATAAATGCAATCAAGGCATCAACATGACAACAAACAGTTCACTTCAATCCAGTTTCTACACAAAACACTAAAACACGGCACATAAACAACAACAATATAGGAGCAAGCACTCATTCACAATTTGCTAAGCACACTACATTTATCTAAGTAACTATATTTTTATTTTTCCGGCTTTTTTTTATTGCCAGTCTCAAAATAGAAAGTAGGATAGTCCGCAAAGCGGTCTGTCGCGATACTGATGAATAAAGCGCGTTGTACACGGAACAACAACATTGCTCCAATATGACGTGAGTGTGATTGTGAATCAGCGTTTTCAGAATCGCGCGGTTTTAGCTATCGTATTGTAACAGACAAGGAAAAGGATACTGTTTACTGTTTTGAACTTTGTCGGTGGATGATCCAAGATGTTATTAAATTGAGCAAAAAGTTAATCAAAGAGCAAAAACGCAATGATTGCCACGACGGCAACTTAATATAAAAGAAAACGTAAGTAAATTAGTCTAGACGTTCTATCGTTTTAAAGTACAAATTCAGTGTCTGTGAGATTGTTTCAACTAACTTGGTACAATGACACAGTTTACAAGTCAAATGTTTTAATAATGGTACAAAATTCCCAGAAGACAATTAAATTTATCTGAAGGAATCATTGTCTAGCCATTTCTTCGGAGATGTTTATACAAACAGTATTTATAATAAAGCCGGTTTAAACAATTCGCACAGCGCACGAATAGCAGTATTTCTAGCCAATATTTATAGTAAAGTAAACCCATGACATCAGCTAGCATGTAATCTATTCTTGCTAAGTCTTGTGTTATGTTTACTGTATTTTCTTTATCGATAGATCTAATCAGTCTTTGTTTTGAATATACTTTCGCGAGGTGAAAGTGCTATAAACAATAAACAAATGATGGCCTTGGTACTTTCCAGTCCACACTTGACGTACTTGAAATGTATGCCTTCTTCTAAAATTGCCGTGTTAAAATACGTGAAGCAGAAATGTTGTGGAAAGTGGTTCTTGATTTTTTTATTGAAATTATTGCTCGTAAGACGTTTTGTCGTTAGTTGACCATGATCTATGGAGTACATACATACATATAAAATACGTAAAGCAACATACTCTTCCACGCGTAATGTTTAGGTATCGAACACATAGTTTTATTAACTACGAGTTAATCGACTGAAGTACATGCATATAATAAACTAAATAAGTAGCTGTAGCATTAGCTACTTTTATTCATCAAAAGACATTATATTTGCGAACATTTCAATTGTTGTAATTACGATAATTTCAGTCGAGCAGCTACTACTTATAATCGTTTCAGGAGGTCTATTGATTTAGTTGGTTGGTTGAATTGTAAGTAAACTACATTACAATATTTGTTGTTAGACGCTCATGACTAGGCAGCCTTACGGCGGGGAGGGCGTTATGTAAAGGGGGGAGGAAGCACTACCAGTGCGTCTGTATTCTGTGGCACTACGCTACAACCCCTCACACACGACGAATGAAAACAAAACCTAGCCGCCTGGAGTGACGGGGTGGGATGCCTATAGGTACACTCATATACAGGGTGCTTTTTACTGCTGGGTGATGTTTATTAGTTATTATATTAGGCTACGCTAAGTAATATGGTCGAGGTCGAGACAGCCTATTTATTTAAAGAAGCTTTTATTGGTGAAATGTCTGTGCTATATATGTATTAAGAAATAAGACAAAACAAGTGATGAGCGAGTGTTTTGAAGTCCGAACATAATTTTGACACTTTAGAAATACTTATGATTTTTTTAAGTGTTGCTATGATTCAGACATTTATATTTTATTTGACATTAAACAAACATAACATAACAACAATTTAATATTTTGGACATTGTGGAAATATTATAAGAGTGATTTTGCAAATTGTTATGTTAATTTGCTATTTTATTTTAATTAGATTCAGACAGTTTTACATTATAAGTTTATCCTGTGATAACATATTATGCTGAGAATTAAGATTTTTATAAGAAGTGTAAAATGAACTTTTTACATCAAAATAATGTAGGAGTAACCATGTATTAAAGAGGGAGTGTGACATTGTCAGTAGAAGGCGGGGAAACTATTGTTTCTACTAGGTTCTGCGAGTATGTCTGGAAACGTACGGAATTAGGAATACATACATAATATAGGCAAGGACGTGCCTATTATTTAAATAGGACTAGTTTAATAAATGTGAGGTTAATTTAAATAAAAATTCACTACAATTTTTAAACAGTACAAAAAAAAACTTGTTTTAGACCTCTAAATTAAAGCCACATCTGGACTTTTTAGATAATTAACATGTTTGAAACGTAATAAGAGCCTGTATATTATTGAACTATCCCATCATTATTGTGAGACGAGATGTAATTATTCCATATTTTGTGCAATTAATTAATTAAAATAAGTTTACGTATGAGTAATTTATAAGCATATTTGTACAATCTATTTTCAAGCGTTACCACAATCTAGATGATCTAAACAAGTAAACTACGCATGTTATTACCAAAAATTCTAAATCCATACATTCACCATTAACATAAAAACATGTTTTTAATACTTTGCTTGTTCTATTTTAGAGTAAAAGTTGTTATTGTGATACAAAGAGCACAAACAAGCAGTGTTTGCAGACGATGCTTTCAGCGTGACGTCATCGTGTATTATCATCGTTATATGCAGGTTTTTATGTACGAGTACATATGCATGTACTAAACACATGTACAACTGTTACTAGGATGGATAAAACTACATTTTTGACGCAGGATACTAATTTATTTTCGTACCCATTGGAGTTTCATATTGGTCAAGGCTCGTACTAAATTGTGACGGAAAATGGAGTAATCTATACTAATATTATAAAGCTGAAGAGTTTGTTTGTTTGAACGCGCTAATCTCAGGAACTACTGGTGCGAATTGAAAAATTCTTTTTGTGTTGAATAGACCATTTATCGAGGAAGGCTTTAGGCTATATAATATATAACATCACGCTGCAACTAATAGGAGCGAAGAAATAATTGAAAATGTGGAAAAAAACGGGGAAAATTATTCATCTTTGAGGGCTTACGTTGCGTGAGCTGCGAAAAAGGTTCAAGTCGTGGGTAACAGCTATAATTTATAAACCTGAAGAGGTAGTTTACAAAAAAAAATACAATGCCCAAAAAACTATTCCACGCGAACGAAGTCGCGCGCACAGCTAGTATAGAATAAATAAATCTAAATAACTGGTAGCCATCTGTTTAGTTTTCCTAATATGATATAATAAGTGTATGGGTATGATAAAGCACAGGAAACACCGCGAGACGCGGCTAGTAAAAGCAGTATTTTGAATCTGCCCCAAGAGTAAAGAACGATAAGTGATAACGGTGACTGTTTTGTTGGAAATAATCAAATATCACGACTGACATGAAGGTATTAACCCCCGGTGACTCATACTGATAACAAGGTAGGTCGTACACGTTTCCAGAGGTTTTTAAGAAATAGTTTACTATAAAAGATAAGTACTGGATCGATAAGCCCACGCTTAGGCCAAAACTTTGACCGAAACCCTGACGTTAAGGCTTGCTGCCATGTTACATTATAACTTATTAGGATAACCTTTGTCTCCCGTTTTATATGAGAGCAAAAAGAGATCAACATTTTCTCATAATATTGTTAAGTAATTGTTTTACTTCTAGTTTACAATGAATCAATTCTGGGTAATAATGACACTAGGCAATAAGGAATACGCCTCAAAGAAAAAAATACTTTTAACAATAAGTTAAACTAAACAAATACATAATTTATAAGGAGTTACAAAAACTTATTTAGCAACCGGCTAAAATATCAAGTTACACCACCAATCTCGAGACATTTCAGTTGATCTTGAAACAGTAACGTTGCGAAGATAACTGTATTTCCATGTCTGATAATAGCAGTTTGAAATAGCTCTTATTTGTATAAAGATAGAGTAGATAATGTATAGTGACGTGGAGACTGGAGAGGTATAGATGATTGTAGGTGTGCGGAATCAGGGTTCGTGAGGGAAACGAACGTTGAACTCTCGGTTTTGTGAATCGCATATTTTTTTATTGTTTTATCGCGTTTTAGATGACCTACCTGTTTCAACAATAGAAGTCGTGTAAGGAAGTGCATATCAATATTTGCTCATGAAACTTTTGCTTAGTCAAGAAAATCAGTTCTTGGATTGGTAATTTTACACAGCTTTTTATGTCAAAAGAATCTCAGTTGTATGATGTAATCTTACCTAACTAATGAAACTAAAAACTAAACTACTATGAACTATCAAAAAAATACTTTGACGGATATCAAGTAAAGTTAATCTCTGAAACTTTGTAGGGTCTAGTACTAGTAGCAGTTTTTCTATTTAGGAATAGAGTAACGACTTAAAGGTTCAAATAAGCTTTTGTAATTATAACATTATCCAAAATGGTAACTTAGTAATTAAGTCAAATGCTAGGTGATGTCTAACGTACGTGGGACACTCAGAAAGTTTTGCGAAACAAAAAAAAAATGTTCTATGGGCAAATATTTTTTTTTTAAAATCTTTTCAAAGTACTCTCCACTAGCATCTATACAAAGTTTCATGCGTCTGAACCAATTTTCGAAACACTTTTTCCAGTCCGCCGCAGACACCTCGTTTACGGCCTGCTCGAACGCTGACAGCGCATTTTCCGGTGACGAAAATTGTATCCCATTGAGCAGATTTTTTATTTTTTTGGAATAAAAAGAAGTCACGCGGTGCTAGATCTGGGCTGTAAGGAGGGTGACCCAGGAGTTTGACCGGCGTGCTGTCCAGGAAGTCCCTCGTTTTGAGCGCGGTGTGCGCGGGCGCGTTGTCATGATGGAGCAGTAGCCCACGGAGCCCTGTGTTTGGTCGCTTGTTGCTCACAACAGAGAAAACTTCTGGCAAGCATTTATTAATATACCATTCGGCGTTGATGCTTCTTTGGTTTTGTAAAGGAATGGACACCAAGTAGCCAGTCAAATTGAAAAAGCTCGCGATCAAAATTTTCTCCCCGCTTCTAGATCGCTTCACTTTGGTAGGCGTTGCTTCGTTTTGAAACACCCAAACTGTCGACTGGCGCTTCGTTTCTGGATCGTATTGATATATCCAGGACTCGTCACCTGTAATGATGCATAAACACGCCGAGACGAACCTGCTTCAAATTTGTTAAGCATATCACGGCACCATTCCACCCGGGCCTGTTTCTAAGCATCGGTGAGGTTGTGCGGCACCCAGCGTGAAACTATGCTCCTCACGCGAAGATGCACGTGCAGAATCTTGTGAAGGCTTCCCGATCCAATCTGCACAATGTGCTGAATCTCCTGGTATGTAACTCGCCTATTGTCTTGCATTAAATTTTTCACTGCTAGCACGTTTTCTTCCGTAACAGCCGTCGAAGGGCGACCACTTCTTTCTTCATCCCCCAAAGTTAGTCGACCGCGCCGAAATTCATTATACCAACGATACACGGTTGCCTTAGAAGGGCCTTCATCCATGAAAGCCATTTGAAGTCTTTCATAAGATTCTTCCGGTTTCAGGCAGCACTTGAAATCGTATAAAATCATAGCGCGATAATGTTCCCGGTGCAGATCCATTTTTTACTGAGACACGATAATTTAAATTAGCTTGCAAAAAATGTGGAGAGAAAGTTTTAAATTGGAATGTGCCTATTTTTACTTATAAATAATCATATTTTTAAAATAGTTTTAAACTGGCCAGTCTCTCATTCATAAAAACTTTTTTTCGCAAAATTTTCTGAGTGGCCTGGTATTTAAATGACATGGATGTCGCACTGAAACAGTGTAACTGGTGTAACGTTCTGTCCAAATGAAATGAGTGCCTGTTTGTAGTATTTGTTCAGTGAAACACACACGTAACGAGGAATTATGGCTGTTAATGACTAGATAAGATAATAGCTCTGCCGTACATAGGTATACAGTAATAACTGTAATAAGTATAACTGTTATATACAATACATTCATATGGATGGTTCTGATTTTTATAGCTCAAAGATTAGATAAAGACTTAAATTGCTTCTCGTCTAGATATATAGTAATTTATTATTATTATTTATTTATTTATTTATTAATAGTCTGCAAAACAGGCACTAAGCTAAAACACACATAATAAGCTTAATGAATAGAAGAAAATAACTAGCACTTAAAGCCCTCTTGATGCAGACATAACTAACAATTTTAAGATAATTACTTACAAAATAAATACACATATTACATGCTACTTTAAACAATTAAGAAAATAAAAATTACATAAATAAAGAGTACATACACAATACATATTATTATAACTACATATCTAAGCTTTTAAAAAATAACAATCATAATAAGATAACCAAAACAATAATATTAATGGCACATTCTTAGCAGATGCTGTGGCATACATATCATCATCTCTTTGTCATCACAAGGCGCCCTAGCCCTACACAGAGGTCGTAAATCTGATCTAGACACACTGCTGATCTAGCCGTGACATTTCAGCTGAGACCTGTAAAAAAAGTCCCGGATCGATGCTTGACGCTACAAAAAACGTGACCTTACAGAAAAAGAACACAAGGTTTTAGGCCCATTTCTGTAACAGAGTATTGAATTAATGATGTTAATGCACGAAAATATACGAAGCAATTATTGTTGTTATCAGCCTGATATGACTAAGCTTGGTAAGAATTCTTTGATAACAAATTTAATGTAAGTACCTAAGTAGTAAGTTCTAATTAATAAGATATGTACTTACATTAATGAAATTAATAAGAAGTGACACAGAACAACTTTAAATCATGCCTTGTAAATTATATGATTATGATTGTAAAAAAACATTTAAATAACTATGTAGGTATGGTTTCTAATCACGATAAAATGTCATAACGATTACAATGGAATTGTAACGATTATGATCCAGTCATATCTGTCACATACTAACTCCATATCGACGTAAATTCCAAGTAAATACCTTTCTTCCAGTGTAGCAACCTATGGCCCTGGTGTAAACATCGTATTTTCTACAATGTAAACAAAATATCCAACACAGCGATACCTCCATACATAGTATACATAGGTACATTTTATCAGCAGCTCATATACATATTTAACTGTTTAGCGAGACCTTTACTGCCATCGTCGTAACCTTGAACTTGTGGGTTTTCCAGCTACCTAACTAGGTATCTGGCCAACAAAAGAAAGCCCCTTCAGCATAACTTTGAGACTTCAGAATACAGGGTGAAACATTAAATAAATGCAAGACACATTTAATTAATTAAATGAAAGCAATAGTGGTTTCTTGGTCAGTTTGTTCTTTTGACGTCGCAACGGAGCGACCGACCCGTAAGTTACATAGGCTACTTTTGAACACAACTGAACGCGGGCAAAACTGCGTGCAGTGCTTGTAGTGGCATATAAGCTAAAGTAAAACTTTTAAAAGGTAGCTTCAGCATAAAGTTCAATAGAACTTTATGTATGTAGACGAAACGTAATAACGTTTCGTCTACATACGACTTTTTATTTTCCATATTTTATAGCGGGACAACTTTTTACATGGATAAATGTTTGCTACGTTTATTCAGTTTTTAGATGCCCCAAGGGCGGTGTTGGAGACTATATGTTAGACTGTGTCGTTGCTTTCTTACGCAAACAAGAAATAGTTCAGAATAAACTGTGTAGTCTTATTATTTTTATGAATAACTATGTATCTCTTGAAACGTGGCTACTAAAGCAGTTTAGGGATATAGAGTTAATTTTTATAATGGTGACAAACAACGACAAAATAATTGTTTTTGTGATCTACGAGTACTTATGTATCTACAAAAAATTAATGTTAAGAGTAAGTACTTACTTCAAATATGTAACTAAGTAGTATGTGTTATGTTATTACTGAAAATATGTACGTATGTAGCGCTAGGAACCATTTATTATTTGTAGAACTAGCAGCATTATCAAGTAACCCTGTATATACAATCAATAGCCATGGTTTAGGCTACCCCGAGGCCGGCTGAGGTAACCAGCCTTGAGGGTTGCACCACCTATGTATATGCATGCATATATATGGACGATGGATGCTAATTGCCCACTTTAATGTTAATTAGACAGGTCTATTGATGGCATGTGGTATGCTGCTGGGTTATAATGTGAAGTTAGGTAAAAAAAATAATTTTTATAATGTTTTCACCTAAGTACATTTTATACATGCTTGTACGGGTGTCGCTTCAGGTGACCAGGTGGTATAACTGTCTAGTGTAAAAATAGATATTATGGATAAGTACTTAAGCAAGTACATCAATAGTTTTTGTAATATTTCTCAAATCATGATAATTGTTCAGTTTGATTCTTTACATACATGTAACTGTTCTATAGTTTCTAACTGGATATTACTTCTTTTCCGGGATATTCATTTTATCTCTCTGTGAAATACACGTAGTTATAATTTATAGATAATCGAAATTTATACAACACAGTTATTTTTCAGATACTTATATCAAAATTGATAAACTAGTGATTATGCTATCTATCAAACCCTAAGTCACCTAGGCCACTACATCACGTAGCTAGTAAAATAGACGAAACAAACCCACCTGGCAGGTTGTCGCCACATAAGCTCCACCACAATAGGCTTAGGCGGTAAGAGTATTAAGTTATAAGACTTCGAGGCGTGTGTAAAGTAGTGCTTGCTGTCTATCCAGAGTCTGTCTGTAGGATGTTTGGATGTTTATTTTTTATTTGTTGAAGGTGGAGCCAATATTGGAATTCAAATTATTTTATTCTAATTAGAACCGTACACGAATTACACTAATGATAACAAATTTAATAATTGAGTGAATTAAACTAAAATATAGAAATAAATTAAAAAAATGAAACTTGCCCCCAAATAAAGCTGCCGGGACATATCGTTAGGCACTTGGCAACAGATTTTACAGTATAATGCTTTGCAAATTATTGTAAATAAAGTATACAAAAATGAAAGATTGTACTTTTGAGGATAAACCTACCTAATAAACTTGAAATGGGAATTATGTAAGTATTTGTATTTATGTAAAATTAAAATGACAAAAACATTCAGCATTTTGCATGGTAAAAACAGCATAACTAGTTAATTAAGTAAATTGATACCAGTTAAAACTTATAGACATAGATTTATGTAAGTAATTACTATGTAGCAAGCAACTCAAACTTGGAGAATATGAACCGATACAAACATTCTAGAGTATTGCATGTTAAAAAAGAGAATAACATTAAAATCAACAAGATGATGTGTGATGTAAATGCAAGCAATTGAATCCATAAAGAGTTACGTCAGTGTTATGCAAGGCACATTGTTCTACGCTGGTACAGTCCTCCTTTGAACTGGTTACATGTTTGCACTTTGCATTTAATTTACAATTAATCATATATTTTACATTTTCATAACTTATATAATAGAAGTATTATAACACAGGGCAGTTTTTTAAAGAGCAACAGTTAAGTTGTGGACACTTCAACAATAACTTTTGGTACAGTTTTCAATTAGATTTAAATATCACTTAAAGACAAAATTGAATATATATGCATATCTCTTGTAAATGACTACTTATTTGAGATTAAGCTCGAGATGAATAAGGTATAGTTAAATTATATTTGAATCCTAGACCACATTATTAGTGTAACACTAAGCTAAGTACTGTACTTAGATATTTTGCTTTAAATCTTATATTGATAAAGTTTTGCCTATGTGAACTGTGGCTCAGACAAATGGTGGGCAAGTAACATAAACAAACAGACAGTGATGTTGGTGTGTCTGGTGTAGCAGGAAGCGCGGCGTCCGGTCAAATCCGGCGCCGACGTCATCCATGCAACTTCCTATGTCTGTGGAACTGTTACTCATGTAGCTGTGGTCAGATTTATGGCATCCATGTGGGTGCTAAATGTTATTTTATGGGAGATTTATCTTGTTTTATATTATGAGTCTGTGTAGTAAGTAGGTATATGTGTATGACAGTGACTATCTCTGGTGTCAAAGCTTACAAACTGTCCTTGGTGACTCTGACATAGCTAAACAACTTACTGTACCTATATAGTTGTACATATTTTAGCATAAAACAATCCATTTAGAGCCGAGAAAATTGGTAAAGCTTATCTGACTGGCCTGTTAGCTCAGTTGATAGTGGCTCTGCCTTTCAATCTAGGGGTTGCAGGTTCGATTCCCAAGTGACACAAGTATTTATGCATTTTAAAATTTATAATTACTTGTGTTGAGTCTGGTTGTTTGTATGTATGTATAATAAGTATATTTACAAAAGAAAAGTATGTACAAGTATTATATCTGTTATCTAGTACCCACAACACAAGCACTTGCTTAGTGTGGGGCTAGATCGCCATCTATCATCACGATGTGTGCAATGTCTCGGAATATTTATTTATAGATTTCATAATGTTAAGATTGATTCAAATAGGACAACTCATATTTTTCTCTAAAATAAATTAGTAAGTAAGTACTTATATTAATCTACATTTATGCTGTCGCTTATATTAGTCTTTAAAGCATGTATAACATGTTTAATATTCACATATAAAACAGTGGTTAGCTAATAATAATTACTAAATCAAATAAATTAACTACAATGTTTTGTTGACTTAAATGTAATGCATATTGTAAAAAAAACTACTAAAAAGCACAAGTTGTGTTGTTGTTGTCGGTGGTTTCTAGTAATTTCCTCTGTTACTAATTTCTAGATTATAATTTGGCATGGTAACATGCTTTCACAGATATGATAAAGGTTTTTAGGCTAATCACACTGAGTACAATGGCACAAGAAAACAAAATTGTTTTTGATTTACTTTTGCCAAATATCACCTCCTAAGTTGATAACAGAGTACATTGATAAGACTGATAGTGAGTTATATTCAGGTTTGAACACACAGATACGATTGTTTACTAATCACAATGGAACTAGGGTGTCTCATACAATCACCATTGTGTTATTCACCTTTTTTATTGTTCATAGTGTGTGAATGTTGACCATTCATAGTGAGGAATTTTTGTAGGTTTGACTGAACATACATGTTCTAGTAAACACTTAGCACATACTGTGCATTAGTGTAATATTAAAATAAATGTACTTCTCATTTAAAATCAAGTTTATAGAATATCTTGATCTAAATAATTTAAAGAAATTTAACTTAAACAAACTTAACATAATATTTATTTTATATAAAACTTTGGAGCTTTTTTGGAGATCAATATTTTTCATTCAAAAAATCATCAACTTTGTAGGGACAAATTGTGTCTAGAAGGTTATATAATTTATTTTTGAATAGTTTGTCTCTTCTCTAGGCTCACTTAGTATATTTTGTGGTATGTGGTTATATATTTGTGTACATTAGTAAATAGGGCCTTTTCTAAAAATTTCCAGTCGTGGTTCTGGCAGTTTGAGCTTATGTTGATGACGAGAATTTTTGTCTTGTTCAAATAAGTGGTTGTGTTTTCGAACGAACATAGCGGCTTCTAGAATGTATATTGCAGGGAGAGTATTTTTAGCTTGATAAAGTGTGGTCTACAACTTTGTTGGGATTTGATATTTGCTATTATTCTGTTTTTTTTTTGCATTACGAATAAATCGGCAGCATCTGTACTATTACCCCATAATACTACTCCATATCTCAACCAGCAGTATGCATATGCGTAGTACAAAGTTGTTGCCGTATATTATATACTACTATTTGTGTTCCTTTTTAAGATGGCTAGCGCATATGTGAATTGGTACAATTTTGTTTGATCTTACTTATGTGGCTTTTCCACGTATTTAAATGTTTGTCTAGAGTAAGTCCTAGTAGATCACATTCAGTAACCTCTCCAAGTTTAAATTTTTTGTTAAAATGCTCTAGTCTAGAAGTTTTTTGGCTGGGATGGAATTGTATGATTTTGGTTTTGTTCATCAACAAGTTAGACACCCTTGGCCAGTAAAAAAAACTATTGATGACAGAGTTCATCACTCTCATACAAATTACTTCAAGTTACTTAACTTACATATGAGAGGAAAATATCATACTGGAAATCATATTGACATTGTGAATAAACTTTGTCTCAATCAGGGCTGTCTAATAAGGAAATAAAATAAAATACATACTTATTATTTTACATCTTAAATTTATAATTTACCTACAGTCCAAACATTAAACCTTGCAATATCATTGTGACTAGGTAACTAATTACTTACTTGTAACAAGGCTTAAATACTTTATTAATATTATGAAATATTTTGTGTATGGTATATTTTGGTAAGTACTTCCTGGACCATGTTTTGATAGTGAGATGTTCTGTATCTAATTTTGTACGGAAGTATGCAATAACAGACACAGAAATTGGTAGGTTCTAAATGGGGGTTTCTGGTGTAGGTATGTCAACATAGCATAGTTTTGATTACTCTAAAATATTTGTCTAAGATTTGTACTCACACAATAATGAAAAGATAAACACTCCTCCAAAAATCACTACAAGGTAAAAACAACTCAAATTTCGGTGAGAGTACACCAAAAACAAGCACCACTGACAGCCAACTGTTTGATAACACTATCTACAGTTTACAGATATTTGTTATCATATCACTCAACATTAGCACAAAGAATCTTTAGGTTGCAATCGCGTGACGTCAACAAAACAAGCACTCTGCAAACATTACTGTTAGCATATCCTCTACTGTACGCGGAGGCCTAATTCAATCAACACACTACAACACTGGCTACGTCATACCGGGGTCACTTTTTGCAGCATCTAGTCAACTGAGAGGGTTAAGGTCCAGTCGCTGCCAGCGCACAACCGTACCGCGACCCCCTAGACCTACTAACTGGCCTATTACTCGATGCAACACCGAAAACTTACCAAATAGAAGTAGGCTCCTCGACTTTCGCAAGAATCTTGTATCCCACAGTCAGACTTATCGACGTAAATATATATCACACATTATACTGCTATCACGTTTCACAACACGAAATCACTCGGTTTACTGTAGAATTTTGTTAGAATTTATTGCTAAACAAAAGTTTTTTGATGAATTGACATCTAATCTATCGTTTCATTCCATTCGTGACAAATTCAACATGTCTTCCAACAGGTTATCCGGTCAAATAATAAACGATTGTATGTATAATTTAAAAAACCACACAAAATTCAGATGATTGAGTAATTAATTGTAGTAATTAATTATTTATTTTTTCGTTAAATATATTTCTTGTATTGGTTTTAGTGAATATATAAAACATATATGTCGCTTGAGTGCAGTACAACGTAAAGTGAAGGGTTGGTATGGTTTGAACGTCTCAAAAGACGCTTAAATTTGTTTGTATGCGATTCTTACTTCAATTCCTATTATGTGCTGGGACTTTTATAGGGTTTCATACGACACTGTAAAAACCGGAGCTTTTACAGCTGGTACAGTTTAACTAAATTGTGTAGAATTGGAACTAATATCTATATTATTTTTCTTCTATTCTCTCTTATCTTTACTAATACTTAGTGATAATGCATATTGTTAAAATATTCATTTAAATTATTTAGCTAGGTTTCCTGTAAATTTTCGTCTAACTAGTTAACTTTATTTTGTATTGTGTACAGCATAAATAAATAAATAAACAATTTTGTAGATATATTTGTATATATTATGCTAATAATATGGTTTAATGAATCTAAATAAACTTAAGTTTAAATTTTAGGACAGGTTTATTATTTTATGGTATTATTGACATATACAATATACTAAAGTAGCGCCGCCAATTTTAGTCAAGGTATATTTTACTAATCTCCACTTCTTCTGATTTTGTGTAAATGTATTGTGAGATAAAGAAGTGGTTAACTGGTTAAGATACCACGTCCTAGTTAGTTTTGATTTTCGCATGGTACGGAACTCTTTGCTTTTCAGTTTCACTCGCACTTGGCTATTTATGTATTTTTGTTAGGTTGGCATTTGGCATTCTGAAGCATTTCTTTTAACAATCATAATAATCATAATCATCAACCAATTGTCAATGTCAAGTTACTCGCGTTCAAGCGGGATGAGGTCAACGGTTCTGTTTTCAGAAAATATATCAGTCAGACTAGCCTTGATATTGTTGTATTTCCCATTAAATCATGAATTCTTCCAGTTTCACACTAAATTCGTCGCGTGGCAGTGATTTGGAATCCCAAAATCGTGTAAAAGCATTCGTAAGTATCACTTGTGTAGTTCGAAGAGGTTAGGTTTTTGAGTTCTCATAAACTTTTATTTGTTTTTATCGTGATTTTTACAGAGTTTACCTGGAAAATGTTTCGAAAAAAAGGTTGGATGTACATGGAGAAGAGGCAACAAGTTTACAATATACCCTCGAAGCCAGACAACAGCGCAAAGTTCACCTGCAAGCGAGAACAAAATTCTCAAGATTCGTCAAGATATTTTGCTTTTCAAACCTATTTTGCGTAAAATGGTGAATGAATCTAACGGCACATACTTAGCGCTACAGAGAGCTGTCGAAGCAGCGAAAGCGGCAGAGAGCCAAATGGAGTTTTTGAAGCTTTCCCGCCAGTACCGCTCTATAACTCGCGTGTGCATCGAGAGTCTCCAGGACGCCGCACAGAGGTGTTCTGATGGCCTAGAAAAGGCTAACATGCTTGCGCAAGTCACCATTTTTTATTCTATTGAGTGCATATGGCATTTGTGTGAGATTTTGTATCTAGATAATGTTCCTGGAGATGTGGTTCTGCCATACTTGTTGGAATGGGTGAGGTTTCACTTCCCTTGCCACGAGCAGACAGCGGCCCAGCTGCTGGAGGCGTGCGAGCGAGGCTCGGAGGAGCACAAGGACTACTGGGACACTGTCATTGGGATGGTGGTGCAAGGGAGAGTAGATGTGGCTCGAGCTCTCATGAAACTACATTCCCATTCAGAATCTAATGAATTCAAACTGGTTGATAACAGTCTGCGGAGTATGCCAGTTTATAATGTAAGTACACAAGATTTATTAAATCTTCCAAACTAAACTAGTCAGTATCAGTACAGAAACCATATCAGTAACATATCATTATAGTACCACTATAACATTTACAACAGAATTATGATGATCTATCACTCAATTAAAGCAAGAAAGCAGAATAATAAAACCGCCTAACACTTATACTTTAAGTTAACGGTTTGTTTACATAGTCATAGATTGTAAATACAAAAAAAACTGTGAAAAATGTCCTAGTATATTTATTCATAATTCCTTCACTCTTGCAGGTATATGGAGGCATGTCAACAGGAGAGTTTATAGTAACATGGAAGCACTGGCAGGCGGAGTGCCGCTCCAAGCTCAGCAGCCGCGTGCTTGCCTCCAACCCACAGCTGGAGCTTATAATGAAGGTTAGCTGGTTGTTTATTTTAATGAAGAATATACTTGTTTATTTGCAGCATGCCTGATGGAATGTTATCTAATGCTATATTTAACTAAGATAATAAGTATTCAAAGACGACTTGGGATTGGTAGACCCCCAAATAGTAACTCTTAAGGAATGGGGTCCCAATTACTTCCATGGAAGAGAGTTTGAAATTTGCCCTAACCCAGCTATAACTCAGAATTACACTGATTGTACAAAGGCTACCAATACTGATCTGTTGTATCTGCTATAATGTTAAAAGACAAATATTGACCTGAGTATAATAAAAGTGTTCAATTTCTCCTGCAGCTAATAATAGGCGACTACTCAGCGTTCTCGTCCGTGCGCGCGCGCTACATGTCGTGGTTCGACCTGCTGGGCGGGTGGGTGATGTTCACGGCGCCGTGCCTGCGCCGGCATGAGCTGGGCGCGGCGGCGGCCGCCTGCGCCGGCATGCTGGTGGCGCCGCGCGCCGCGCTCGACGACATGGTGCGCGCGCTGCTGGACGGAGACCTGCACCAGGTGGGGAGTTTAACCAGTTCTTTCATCAAATCCACCCAAAAACACCCTGAATTGCATAATCTCTCGTCAAGCAACTAATAATAATTGTGTTCTGGCACCTTCGTTTGAGAGCCAGGTCCAGCCAGAACTAGACCCTACTACAGGCTGATATTAAAATTAAACAAATGATACTATCATTCGAGTAGCTACTATTACCTACTACGGGAGGTCAGAGGATTCACTCATTATTGTATTTACCTACATATTAATATACATACATCTAATAAACAAATTTTGTATTTGTGTTAAAATAAATTCTTGTTGTTTTCCAGGTGATCCACGACATCCAGCAGGTGTCGGACAATGGTTGGTTCGCGACACACCTCACTGACATCCTCTACCACAGCGGCAAGCTCACCATACTGGACCAGCAACAGAACAAGTGAGTGCAGTGTTCAACTAATGCTATTAATTAATGCCACAATGCAACAGTTTTTATTCAAAAGAATTTGCAAGAATTCACAAAAAATATATCATATGAATGAAGCCCAAGTAAAAAAAAAGTTTTTACTCTTTATGTGTGTGTTTTTTATTTTTTACATTAAATAGGCTCACGTTTGACTTATAGCCTGCCTGATGTTAAGCACCACTATAGTCTAAGATTTAACACGCTTGCCTAGAAGAAACCTATTTACTAGATTTGAAGACCCCTGGGTTATAATTGTGTGTTCTAAAAGTGCCGTGACTAGACTAATTGATTTTTATTCTTGGTACTCAATTGGTATGAGTAATTAATAAATAAATAAATAATAAATATTTCAGGACATATCACACAGCGCCATCTAGCCACATACTAAGCTTACGCTTGTATCATGGGTACTAGATAACGGATATAATACATATATACTTTTTCTTTTGTAAATACATACATATTATACATAGAAACGACCAGACTCAACACAAGTAATTACAAATTTTAATATTCAGAATTACTTGTGCCATGCGGGAATCGAACCCACACCCCTAGATTAGAAGGCAGAGCCACTACCAACTAAGCTAACGGAGCAGTCAAAACTAAGCTAACGGAGCAGTCACTAAGCTAATGGAGCAGTCAAAAATTGTGAGCTTTCTTAGCCTATTTGTGAACCAAAACTATAAATTCTTTCTCATTTTATTATGTCAAATATTTGTTCTCTTCAACATACAAATAAGTATGTGATAAAATACCATATATTTGCATATATTTCAACTAAATAATCAAACAAGCTGGCTGATGTTGTTATTATAGTAAAAAAAAGTTTATGATGGCAGATTTACATAATTTACTAGCTGGTTCCCGCGACTTCGTCCGCGTGGAATAGTTATTACCATAAAAACGGGTCTATTGAGTTAACCTTAAAAGATAGACATATACCGTCTTATTACAAAAAAATGGTTTGTTCTAGGCTTATGTTAGGTAATACGAAGTTCAGGGTTGTTACCGTGAAACATGCCAACTTTGCATCCAGAGGTATCTTTGCCCAAAATACACTAAATAAGGAAAACAGTTTCTGTAGAAAAAATATGTTGTGTTATGGCAACATTGATAACTTTAGAAGAAATTAGGTTTTACGTATGGCATCAGTGAGAATCGCGCATCAAGCCAACTTCGTATAGTATCGTGTTTCGACTTGTTGAGATTGGTCGGTGTTTTTGCGGGCAAATTTTTGGTAAAAGGTTGAACTGAATAAAAACTCATGGCGAAAACGAAGGTAAGTTTCTATAATTGTATGTTGTAGGAAATGAATTGCAGCTTGTTTTAATCTTAGTTTCAGTGTTATAGGATAATTAAACCAAAAGTTATGACGATGGGCAATGTTACCCAGTAATGTTCCGATCTAATAATGACAACTTTGCCAAAGTTCAAAAAAGCACTAGGGTTGTCACTTTATAATAGTTGTGTAATTTTTTTTATGATTACATATTTCAAGTTAGTAATATTAACTTATCCATTCCAATGAATTAGTACAAACAATAAACAATATACTTATGTTTACTTGTGTGTTCTTCATTTTCACGTAACAGAAGGCACAAACTTACACACTAGCACACCTACTCACAAACATTCGCCTTTATAATATTAGTAAGATTAATGCCTTTTTGTTAGTATTGTTTTAGTAATAATCATTATTGTTTTGAATTTTAGAAAAACAAACATAAGTCTCGTATTCGACAAAGAAAGTCAAGACGTCAAATAGGTTCCAGAATGTACAAAAATTACTCAGACGAAATGCTGGAAATAGCATGTGAAGCAGTTGAATCGAAAAAAATCAATTCCAGAGATGCTAAACGACAATTTGGTATCCCAAGACGGACGATAATAAATAAAATTAAAAAGGTTCATACAAACTCTGTTGGTCATCCAACCGCTGAAGAAGAGAAAAAAATTATAAGAGTTTTGCAAGTTGCGATCTCCGCTTACTAAAATGGACTTAAAGCTTTTGGTTCACGAATATATGAAAAAAAAATCACAGTCGTTTTTATTTTTGAGGAAAATATAAACATTAATATTCCAAGTTTGTTTTTCTGTACCTACTAAAAATATTTGCTTTTGGCAGCCCTAGCATTTTGATATCGCAAATTTTAGCTAGTATGGAATAGAGAAAAAATATCAGGGTAACATTGCCAACTAACTTAGTAGGGAAACTTGGATCGTCGTCGGTGTCATTTTTAAAGTTAACGTTTTCATTGCCCTAATCTTTTAACTAGTTCC